>OZ023215.1:34811301-34859696 GCA_963995525.1 Escarpia spicata
GTGCCTAATTTTGGTAAATGTGTGTATATGTGTGTGTTAAGTAATAAGAATGTCTAAAAACGTACCCTTTTCAAATGTCACCGGCGGCCTTGGGGAGCGACATGGCAGGCGGCTGTCGTGTGCCAATGGGTGTCGCATGCCAGCCGCATAGATTTTTTGACACTATGGTGTACCGCCATTTATGAACAGACTGACAGTTAGAGGAAACAGTAAATGCAGAGCTGCGGGGAAAAAGGTACGCTTTTAGACATTCTGTTGTAAATCTTTGTATAGTTGTAGATTATTCAAATACATTCATTTTGGCATGACGTTATAAGCACACATTTTTTATTCTGTCGAAATGTGTTATTTATGCGTAAAACATTAATAGAATATGGGGCAGAATAACCTGATGTCATGATTGTGGCCGCCCCATAGGCTAAGTATGACGACAATATGATGAAGATGAACGTGTCTCATCAACAGCAAATGCTATCCCAAATACTATCCCTATTTGTTAGTGTGACGGTAAATGTGTGATGGATGAAGTGCTTACACTAGGCGCCTTCTGTCAGTTTATGGTCCACACAATTTCTGCCATTTACGTCGCTTTACTTCATATATATATATATATATATATATACAATATATATATATATATATATATATATATATATATATATATATAAATCGCCAGTGGAGGAATTAAGGTTGGAATGTCTTTTTTAATATTTCCGACCGTAACTACATTCGTAAATCCTGACTAATTACAGAGGTGTTGAGTTACGCACGTGTGACAGTGTACCTATGTGATAAACCTGGTCAGGTAACGAATTTCCACGGTTTACCTGCAGGCAATATGAGGTATCCAGTTCGACATCACGCCGAGTGTAGAACCTGTATGGCCTACAGCGTAGGTCATACGGGTGCAAGTCTTACACACGGACTTGCAGTGTGTAAGACTCTTTTTCGTGACAGCTAACCGGTAACCGGGCTTTGGCGCCGCAGTTTATCGTCCTTACTTTCTCGGAAATAAGGTGGAATTTTCCATCTCAGCTCGACAAGCCAATACCGTTTTAAACGGTACAGAATTATGATGTACTATCTACCCATCTCCATGTTGCGTATCGTCACACAATAGCGTGCTTCATGAATGGCTCCTAAGACAAGTCATGTAGTTAATGTATTTTAACATATTAATAGTAACATAGGCGTTAGAACCGGGGGGATGGGGAGCTCAGCACTCCGCCAATATTTTTTGGCCTGGGAGACCCCCAATATTTAGGGAAGGGGTGTGCATTTTTTAGTGTTAATTACTTGGTGAGGGGCTGGAGATAGGATTAGGGTGCATTTTTTTTATGGAAGTTGGTGTTTTGATGCGCTTGAAGGATTTCTTGTGGCGAGCCTCAAGTGGGTATAAATCGAGGTTGTTGGTGAGCTTCACAAATTATAAGACAAGATAACTTTATTCCAGACTCAGTCCTCAACATAAGGAAAGTTCCGTAATAACTATGAACGTCGCCGCGAACAACCTTCAACAGCACCTCGTCCCCCACCCCTCGTTCTGACGCCGTCATTAATTATAGTACATCTCGACGAAATCGGTGTCAAATCACACTATCACCACGTCGTCTGATCAAACACTGCTTACAAGCCGTCGTGATTATAGCCGTAGGAACACGCCAAACACGTAAAACCATTGCGTGGTTATATCTACACGTGATCGGCCAGCGTTAACATGATTCTTAAATCCTAACTAATTACACAGGTGTTCCATTATGCACGTACATAGCGTGTACACATTTGATATACCTGCACAGATAACAAAATCCCACGACTTACCTGTCTGCAGGCGATATGAATTAGTCTCGTAATCGACAAGACGTCGAGTACACCCGTACCTGTCTGCCAGAGTGCTCGTCATCAAACAGTCAACGCCTACTCTGTGACTGACAACGCCTTAAGTGGCAGCAAACCTGCAAGTTACGACGTCTTCAGAATCCGCTATGGGGCGCCACCGTTTGTCGCCCTTAATACTTTCTCGAAAACTGACTAACGGAATTTTCCATGTGAATTTCCTAATAAAATCTGTCCACAATTTCGGGAAATAATCAAACTTATCCACTGGAACAATATACAGTGTTTTAGTCAATGCACGTTTTACTACGTCTAGTATCTAAAATATAAAATTGTCATAATAAAAAAAAGATACATTGTTAACTAGCTTATGTTTTAGATGGTTATTTAGACACCAGTCCGTCCTACAAACTACTACATACCAATATGACCCCGATAATCCATTACTTTCCGCTTCCGGGACACATTCCACAGATGCAGAAATTCCAAACGCTGATAATAAATATAGTAATGTAGACCTTTACCCCCTTATGCGTATTAGTTGTTTATCAGGAACATTTTAATCCGTGGGGAGACCGGGGCATTAAGCACAGTGGGGCACCGTGTTCACTGGATGTCATGGACTCTTTTTGTGATAACTGAAGCCGATGATGCAATATGTTGTTCTACATTCTATCGCACGCTGCTTGTATATTTGAGCAAACTGTCATTATTCTGCTTAACGTTTAGTTATTGTTGTTATGTTGCAATAGTACATACAAAATATATTGTTATTAGCTATTAATATTAAACACGATTACCTCATACGAAACGTGTATTAAGTTTTTCATATTTCATTATATAGTATATATAGTTGTTAATAGTTAGCTTATCTGACAATGTACTGATACGTAGTGAAATTAGTATAGTAAGCTAATTGTGATCATTGGTGGATCATACACTGCCTACCAAACTTGGCGCCCCATGCTCAATCTATAGAATAATAACAAAGATAAAACATGATTTATTAGCAACTCAGCAGAGTTGGATTCACAGTCGATAAAAGAATACAGGTAATACAGTGAAACGTTACACATTAGTAATACAATCTTCTTTTTGCCATTTAATGTTTATTGCTAGTTGTATAACCCCCATGGTATTAAAGAGTTACGATATCTGTTCGTCCGGGTTCTTGGCAATGTGTACACATTACTCCCTCTTATATCATAATTGATGTGTCGTTTTTCAGGTAGCAGATTATTTAATTTGTGTGCGCTAATTTTCATCTTGTTGACATATTTTTTTTACACAGACAGTTTCGTCTTTCTTTCAAAGTCTGTAGGCCAACACAACTAAGTATTTAAGCATAATTTTTATCAGGGACAATGCATTTTAGTGCTCTTTTCTGTATCATTTCAATATTGTCTGACAAGTATCGATGTAAATTAGTATGCCCCACGGGGCGTGCACATTCAAGTACCGGTCTCACAAATCTGACATATACAGTCGTCAGGTCATTCTGGCTAATTCCAGCTCGTTTTAATTGATACAAAATATATAATCGTTTTTATTTTTGGCATGGTATTTCGAAAATTACCGTCTTCTCCCAAACTGATTATCATCTCTTTAAATTTGTCTTAATTAATTTTCATGTAATTCTGTTTTGCTCACCTGGCGGCAATGTCAGCCGACTCTTGCATAGCACTTGCACTTTTCTATCGCAAAATTCGAATAATGTACTGTGGTCTACATACTTATATAACGGAACAGACGTTTGTAAATCGTTTATGTAGACTAGGAAACAGTTATGTCCATATATGGTTTCTTGTCATTCTCCCCCATTTCGGTAACCAGAATGCGATTATACATTTCCTATGTTTACTTGTTGAGATCTGTCTAGTCAAAACGTTGCCATTCATCTTATAAATTGTGGGGGCAAAATATACAATTGTGGCTTTTCAAGTAACAAATTACGATTAATGAGGTCAAACGCTTGGCTAAAATCTAGCATGACAACTCGTACATAAGAATCTAGTTTACCAGTCGCCTCATATCACATGTGTAGGCATACCATTTCGATGAGAGCGTCTGTTGTAGATGTTCCACCAATTCTACCAAATTGCCTAGAATCTAGTTTTCCTTCAATTTTTTCATCCACCCATTTCATTACGATTGACTCAAACACCTTAGCAGTTATTTGAGTTAATGATATTGGTCTAATGTCCTTTTCAATCGACATAGGTGGGTTTAGTTTTGGCAACGGTAATATGTTCGCCATTTTCCATTTCATAGGAAGTCCTCTTTCTCGGAGTTATGTATTAAAAATGCAGTTAATGGAGGACCGATGACGTCTGCGCGATTTGTTAACACCCAAGCAGGAATGCTATCAGGCCCTGCAGCTTTGTTCACCTTAACATCAGAATCAGAATCAATTTATTTGACCTATAAATACGATACATATACAACGAATAACGTAAGTAATATATAAGGTCGGGAGATTCCCATTAAGATATATAATATCGCTAGCACAGGAGCCACCCCATAAATATAAACAACAACACATTTACACGATACAAATCAGAATATCGTATTACTTGTTTTTATAGTTGATAATTACTCAATGTATCAACATGCATACATAATACAAAAATTTATTATATGTACTCGTGTACACATTGACGTACCTATGGATACTTAGGTATACATTTCAATACGTATTACGAATTACAAATAAAGCAATCATAGATACGACAACTGGATTCATAATTTAAAATAAAAATGTTTTTTGTGTAAGTTGAAAAACCATATAGACTGTGGGTGTAAATGTTATTAATGATAATACTTGGTGTATTGTTAACTGTCTTACTATGTTGTGTCTAGTGTATTTTTTTTCGCAAATTCATGTTTGAATCTGGACATATACAGATTATTTCTTTCACGTGTGCAGTGCTGATGAATATCATAGATGAGTGTGTTTGGAAAAAACATTGAAATAGTAGGGTAAAAGATTGTTAATTAATTTATAGTAAAATTCTAATTGTTGCATTTTATAAATATCATCCAACTTTAGCAACTGAAGTCTTTAAAAATTAGGACTTGGTGAGCATTGTATTTACTTAAGGATATTATTCGAATTGCCTTTTTCTGTCATTTGAAAATTCGATGTGCCTGATGACCCCATAAAAGTAAGCCATAATTAATATGAGGGAGAGTAAGACACATTGTACATAATACATAACCTATTAAGTGATAAAAAGTGTTTCAGTTTATTTAGTATGCTTATTGTTTTAGATATTGTATTTGCTATTTTGTCTGTATGACTCTGCCATTTAAATGGTTATTTATTGTGATGCCTAAAAAATTGAAATCATTTACTCATTCAATGTATGCCCCATCTATTTATAATACAGGGTATTCTACTTTCTTTTGAGGCATATGAAAAATCATGGCTTCAGGCTTTGCATTTAGTGACAGTTTATTAGCTTTCAACCAATTGCTAATCTTTGTAAGTTCTTTGTTAATATTTTCACTTCGCATTTGGCCTTCTGAATCGTAAAATATATTTAGTGTACTAGTAAGGGTGGTGTCGTCAGCATACGTCATGAATTTGAAAAGGTCACTAGAAAGTGTTATGTCATTTATATATATAATAAATAAGAATGGCCCTAAAATTGAACCTTGAGGGAAACCAGTGTTGATGACTATTGTCTTAGACTTAACATTTTCAATTTCTACGTACTGCTTACGATTTTGTAAATAACTCGTACAAAGGTCCAGAACCTTGTCAATTAATCCATAGTAATTTGAACTCTGTACCAATATATTGTGATTAATTGTGTCAAATGCTTTTGATAAATCAAGGTGTACGTTTATTGAAGTAACCGATTTATCAAGTTCTTGTATAATTCTGTCTATGATTTCGAATGTTTCTTTCTAAACCCATATTGGCTATGGTAGTATAACGTTTTACAATGGAAATAATCGTGGATTTGATCAAACATAACCCTTTCAAACATTTTTGAAATCATTGGCAGGATAGAAATAGGACGATAATTGTAAGAAACATCACCTTTTTTGAAAAGGGTTAAGACTTTTGTAATTTTTAATTTGTCTGGAAATATACAAGTTATTATTTATTGATTAATAATTAGAGTGACTGCATTGCTGATATAATTGTTTTTAAAATTTTTAGTAATTGTGTTGAAATACCGTCTTTTCCACAACTTGATTTTGGAGGTAAACGATCAATTATATTAACAGTAGTTTCCATGCTAATTGGGTTAAAGCTGAAGGTGTGAAATATCGGGTTTTTCAGGTAATATTTGTATGATTTACCTCCACTGGTAGTTGTTTTTGAGGCTAGACTAGGACCAGCATTAGTAAAAAAAATGTTAAATCTGTTTGCAATAATGCATTTGTCGTTAATCATTTCCCCATCGACTTTGAACAAATTTGGAAATTGTTCTTTCTTTTGACTTTTCTGAATACTTTCTTTAATTAAACACCATGTCTTTTTAACATCATGCTTATGCTTTTCAAAACTGGATTGGTCATTCATTTGCTTAGCTAATCTAATTCTACTTTTAAGAATGTTATTATAAGTATGTAAGTTTTAAGTTTATGGTACTGCGCTGTATTTACGTGAGTCTGTTTCATTCTCGAATACCATTTGTTTCTCAATTTTATCGACATAATAATGCCCTTGGTAATCCAAGGAGTTTTCTTATGTTTATATTTGTTAAATTTAATTACTTTAATAGGGAGAAATTTATCCATAGCTGCAGTAATAATTTCATCGAGGATATTGTAGTTTTCATTCGGATCCGCATGAGTATCTGTGTTAAGTTTATCATAAAGATTTTAGAGTATTATTTCAATTTTAAATTTATTGAGTGAGTCAGGATTTTCTTGTTTTATTCTAATACACCTTGGTATCACATTAAAGGTTTCGACATAGTCCAGACTTAGAAAATACGGAAAATTATCAGAAATATTGCTCACAAAAATACCAGCTGAGGATTTGAAGAATCCTTTTGACAAATTGCATAAACAATTATCAATGAGTGTTCCTTGATATTCTGAAAGTCGTGTTGGCATAGTAATTTTAGGGAAGAAACCATGTGAAACGATTGTATCGAAATATTCAACTATTATGGGTTTTTCGTTAATTTTAAGCAGGTCAATATATATACATTCTGTAATGCTTTGAGAGTAATCATAACACTGATGACATACTGGTTTGGCAATTCCTCATTTACTGTGAATAATTGATTGTCCTTATTTAAACGATGTAAATGTTCACTTACAGATACATAAAACTCATTCATTCTGTTGGCTAAAGAACCACAATCACCGTCCGTTGTTTTGTTAGCGAGGCCTTGCATGCATTAATTGTCGTTTGTCTTAAGTCCCATTATTTGTGTATGTTTCCACCAATCGTGGGATCCTGATTCATTCATTGCTGCAATTTGTGTTTGATAAAAGTCGTACTTAAGTCTCCCAGCGGCGTATTTAACCTTTTTGCGCAAAATGTTGGCTAGGTTCAAATCACCACTCATGTGAGCGCGCTGTTTTTGCGTACTAGTGCTCTAAATCAGTCCGTAACCCTTATCAGCCTTATGACGCGTTACGACTTTAGTAGGAACGCACATTTCTATGAGGTTGCTAATTACCGTTTGATAATACACATACGTGCTCTTCACATTTAACAAGATTTAACAAGATTGCCACCCAGAGAATTAACTCTAGGTAGCAGGTGGACAAGGAAGCCCTTGGCTTTTCGAGAGTCCGACCTTTTTATCTATGTGTATCCCGCCCGTCTGAGGTATGTGTCGATTTTATTTTTAAACATATTCACGCTACTAGCACCCACACAATCAGCAGGTAATCTGTTCCATTCATTTACAGTCCTTTGTGAAAATGAAAACTTTCTTATATCCAATCTACTCTGCTCCTTTGCTAATGCAAGATCATGTCCTCTAGTCCTTCTATCTTTCTTAACTGAGAAAAACATATTTCTATCAATGTTTTCAAAACCCTTCAATATTTTAAACACTTCTATCTGATCTCCTCTCAATCTCCTGGTCTCTAGTATTGTTAAACCGCATTTTTTTAGGCGTATTTCATAACTAAGATCCCTCAGATTTTGTATCATTTTAGTTGCTCTCCTCTGCACTCTTTCTAGCATATCTATGTCCTTCCTGCGATATGGCCTCCACGCTTGAATACAATATTCTAAATGAGGCCTAACTATTGTTTTGTACAGCGGTATTATTAGCTCTTTTTCCTTATACGTTATGTTTCGCCTAATTAATCCAAGGATTTGATTTCCCTTTGAAGCTGCAATTCCGCACTGCTCTGAAATCTTCATATCAGCACTAACGGTTAACCCTAAGTCCTTTTCTTTTACAGTAGTACTTAGTACAGTACCCCCCATTGTATATTCTACCTCTTCGTTCCCATGTCCTATGTGGAGGCATTTACATTTCCCAAAATTGAACATCATTTGCCATTTTTCAGACCATTTCATCAACCTGTCAAGATCATCTTGTAAATGCTGTCTATCTCCATCACTTTTAATCCTTCTAAACACTGTTGTATCATCCGCAAATTTCAACACCTTGCTTGTTATTTCATCATCCAAATCGTTGATGTATATTAAGAATAATATAGGACCTAATACTGATCCCTGTGGTACCCCACTCAATACCGATTTCCAGTTTGAAGCCTCCCCATCAACTACTACACGTTGTCTTCTGTCAATCAGCCATTGTTCTATCCAGTTTATTATACCATTTCCTATGCCATAGGCCTTTAGTTTAAGCAGTAATCTTTGATGTGGTACTTTGTCAAAAGCTTTTTGAAAATCTAAGTAGACGATATCTACTGGTGTTCCCTCATCTACCCACTTAGTGATGTCTTCCAAAAAACATAACATATTTGTTAAGCATGACCTCGCTTAAAAAAAACCATGTTGAGATGGGTTTATCAAGTTTTGTTTAACAAGAAAATCCACCATGTGATCTTTAATTAGTCTTTCTAATAATTTACAAATCACTGATGTTAAACTCACTGGTTTATAGTTCTCTGACTTGTTTCTCGAACCTTTTTTGAATAACGGTATAATGTTTGCTTCTTTCCATTCTAAAGGAACCACTCCCTCTTCTAATGACAAGTTGAAAACTGTTGCAAGTGGTATGCTAATTTGTTCTACAATTTCCAATAGTAGTTTGGGTGGAATACCATCCACTCCAGGTGATTTATTTTCCTTCATAGCCCTTATTTTCTTAGCTACCATTTCAGGGGTTACAATTAATTGTCCTAAATAGTCTGAATCTGCCCCCTTGAACTTAGCCTCTGGTATTGGCAGTGAACTAATATCTTCCCTGGTAAACACTGAACTAAAGTACTCATTCAGGTCTTCTGCCATTATGAATCCCTCTGATATCATATTTCCAGCACTATCTTCTAGAGGACCGACCTTATCTTGAACTTTCTGTTTGCTTCGAACATACGCATAAAAACTCTTGCTGTCATGTTTTATATTACTAGCTAATTGTTGTTCATAGCTTCTCTTTGAATTTCTAATTTCAGCTGTAGCTTGGTTAAGTGCTTCTTTATAATTGTTGTAGTCTTCATCATTTCCAGTACATCTATATGACTTCCACATCATTTGTTTATACTTAATTTTTCTAATGGCTTCTTTCGATAAGTATTTCTTTTTGGACCGTTTTCCTTGTTTTTTGAAGGGTACAAATTTATCGATTATGCACTTAATTTCACTCTTTAATATATTCCAGCATTCTGTTGCCGTCTTATTTTTCAGTGTCTTATTCCAGTCTATCTTTGCTAAATATTTCCTCATGTCCTTATACCTTCCTTTGTGGAAATTTCTCCTATACTGCTTTTTGCTATTCCTTTCTGATTTTACTTTGATGGTAAAATGTATCTGGTTGTGATCGCTACTCCCCAGTGGCTCACATATCTTGACATTGTCAACTAATTCATTCTGTGAGGACAAAACTATGTCTAACACATTCTCACCCCTGGTTGGTTCTAGCACATGTTGAGAAAGGAATGTATCTTGAACTAAAACTAAAAACTTGTGGTCCTCTCTCCCCATACTCTGTAGAGATTTCCATTGTATATGCCCGTGGTTAAAATCCCCCATAATAACACAGTCCCGTTTGCTTACTTCCCTTATAGCGTTTTGTATTTTTTCATTCTCTTCTATGCTTATGTTTGGACTTCGATAAACTAACCCAACTGTTAACGTTGAGTTTCCTGTAACTATGTTACACCAAACAGCTTCTTCGCAATCTGCTTCTCTTTCTAATTTTATTTCATAAGCCTGAATAGATTCTTTAATATATAAAATAACTCCACCTCCCTTTCTTCCTATTCTATCTTTTCTAAACATTACATATCCTGTCAGTCCCAATTCAGCATCTGATATATCGGTGGTGGTCCAGGATTCGGTTATACCTATTATATGAGGGTCAATATCTTCTACCATAATGTTTAGTTCATTTCTTTTGTTTACTATACTCCTTGCATTTAAACAAACACATTTATATCCAGCTTCAGAACAGTTTTCCAGACTGTTATTTGTTGATTTATTTGTGCTGTCTTTATCTATGCCTCCATTTTCAGGCTTTTATGTGAGTTCCCCCTGCGAATCTAGTTTAAATAGATGCAACCTGTCCCACTGTCAACAGATTGCAGCAGATTCTCTGAGAAAACTGCTGCCCCCTTTCCACTAAGATGGAGGCCATCTCTCATGTACATATCTTCCCTCCCAACAAAGTATCCCCATAAATCTGTGAATCCCACCCCCTCTTCTTCACACATCTGCTCAGCTAGTGCATTGATCGCCATCCTCTTGCAGTTTCTATACGTTGCCCCCCTTCCTCCCATTACTGGCAAAATTCCTGACAAAATAACCTGTTCGACTCTCGTCTTCTTTAGCTTCCTCACTAACTGTCTATACTTCTGTACTATCGCAGTTGTTCCCTCCCTGTCTGCATTATTTGTTCCTACATATACCAGTATAGACCCCCCCTTGCCATGTCCCAATACCTTCTCTACCCTGTCAGTTACATGTTCAATCCTAGCCCCCGGTAAACAAACAACGATGTCCTTCCCCTCGCTCAGTGTCTTGTCCGTCTTTCTCATAATGGAGTCACCCATAAACACCCTTTCTTTCCTCATTGCCCCCTCAATCACTGCCTTAGAATAGCTCCTTCTTCGGTTTGCATCTGTCTGTTTATTGTCTTTCCCCCCTGCCGTCTTCTCTCCTGTCACATTCTCTTCCGATCCATTCTTTCCTGTCGCTTTTTCTCTTGTCACCTTTCCTCCTGTCAGCGTCCCTTTTATCGACTTCTCTTCTATAACATTTGCTCTCACTTCCCTTCGTCCCTTCTTCTTTTGTCCCGTCTCATTTTCCTCTCTCCTCTCCCGTTCCATCTTCCCTCCCTCCTTCTCTACAGTCACTTTCTTCCCTGTCACCTTCACGCTTGTCACGTTTTCTGTTGTCGATTTTCCAATTTCTTCCCCTCCAATCACCTTCTCTCCTCTCAATCTCCTTTCCTCAGTTTTCTTGCCACTGCTATTCTCCTTCAGTCTTGCAATATCCTCACCTCTCTCCCTGTCGTCTCTCTCCGTTCGACCTGCCTCCTTGCTAATTCCCATCTCCATTCCCTTCACAATATCTGTCAACCTAACTATCTCCTTCTGCAAACACTCCACCTTCCAACAACCAATGCACTGAAAGGTGAATCCTTCCTCCATGGTTTCTGCCCATGACTTTCCACACCCGGACGATGCAAAATCTACCCAGCTGTAGCAGTGATCGCACACCAAGTGTCGCTTTGCCTTGACTTTCCGCTTGCAAGGCGCCATATCCCGATCAGAATTTATTTAATAACTTAACTAACTTAGTCTTTATAAAGACTGTTTCCTGTGTACTACAGCACACTTTAAGTTACAAATTTCAATTACACAGCCGACTAGTTATCCTAATACGAACGCTAACATCACCGGTAGTGACCTAATTTAAATACAATCAATTACGTTATGTTAGGCTGCTTTATTTATTTAGGTTACGCCGCCCGACTATCGCCCTTGCTTAATTTTAACAACAATGCTACCTAACCAAAATATATAGCAAGTACTGGCTTACACAGATATTATCTTGTGTAAGTAGTTTGATGGTTGTTACTTTATCTCCTATATATTCTACCACATAATCAGGTTTGTTAAATCTTGTTTACAAGTTATCGAAGGCTAAGCCGCCTAACTGAGTTACTCTATTATCACTCACTATACTAAGGTGTTCTAAAATACTTTAACTAACTAACTTTAAGCACAAATGCTACTCAATATATGTTTATTGCAACTTTATGAATGATATTAAGGCAAAAATAATACTTATCAATCAGTAATTCCACTTGTTTATCCACTTTTTACACCACCAATTTCTACGATCAATCTCCGCCAAATATAGCCTCGAACCAAGTCTTAAGTCTAAATAACATTTAATAGCGGACAGAGCCACGGCAAATGCGGCTTTTTCATTGGGACCCGTACACCTTACAGTCAAACGTGTCACACACCATGTATCAATTAACTGATTACTTCTTGGTTTCAGCAATACCATATTATGACCTGAAGTCCCTAGTTCAGAAATAGTAACAGGTGGGGTATATAAAACTTCCATATTCGTCCATATTTTATCCACTATCGCCTGTCTACGTGTTACTGCATTACAACCTGAACTAATTGATACTGTGTTATAAGAACATTTAATTACATGTAACTGATTAAAATCTCCAGATATGATAATACCGCACTCTTGATGTCAGCGTAACATAATGTGTACTCTCATGATTACATGGTCACGTATTTTAAATACCCCGTGCTTGGGGTGTAATATGTACATGCTACCAATATACATGAACATTTTCGAGTCATTTAATTTGGCATAATCATTATCCATAACACCTCTAAGTCATCAGCCTCCATATCAACCAACCTCATATATCTTAAATCATTTCGAATATAACACGCTACACCGCCGGCTCGTCCGTGACCTTTGTCTTTCCGATCTAAACAAAACCCTTGCATAGTAAGGCTACTATTGTCTATGTATTCCTTAAAAAAAATTCGCTAACATAAAATTATATAATTAAAGCATCGTGTTCTGTAATATATATTTGTAGTTCGTCTATTTTCTCGCTGCTTAACGAACTGGCGTTTACGTTAATCAGGAAAGGCAAGCAACATGTGTGTTTTTTGCCCCCCTTTTGATCTCCCAATCAATGGCCACATTGTTCAGACCGATTTCCTCGTCACGAATATGATGCTTATCTTTGTGGCCTCGATTACGGCGTCTCACAACTGCACAACAGTCCACCTATTGTTTGACGACGCTCGTGTGCCAATGTTGTTGGCACACGGTGTCTGCACTGTGAGAGCTAGAGTTTGACAGTAGCCTGCCAACCCCGCTCTCTGACAGGTGCAGTCCGTCCCGCTTAAAAGTATTTTTTAGTGTAAATCTACGATTATATCACTATGTCTTATGTATATATATATATATGTGTGTGTGTGTGTGTGTGTGTGTGTGTGTGTGTGTGTGTGTGTGTGTGTGTGTGTGTGTGTGTGTGTGTATGTGTGTGTTGTACGACTCTGTACAATGTACACACTATTGAACAGAGCCGTACTCTGGATACTAATGTATAAATAAAGCTAATTATAAGTATTATTATTGTTTATGATTAGACCTGATTAGACGGCTGTGTCGCTACTTCAAGGTTTTTTATGCAATCTCACACAAGATCTACGTGGACGCTTCCTTATATTTTCATTATTAATAATATACCATACTGTATTTGTCTTTTTTGCAAATTCATGGTGGATTATATTACTGTTGTCGTATGTACGGTGTAACATACATGATCGATTTGGTTAAAATTTCGATAAACCGGTTGACTGGTTTATTTAAATTTTACGTGCAGAAATGTATAATATAATTTCAGTACCAATAATTGTAGCACAGGACCGTGTAGGAATTTAACTAAAATATTTTATTTTTAAAACTGCATGTGTGCATTACATATTAACTATAATGTGTCGCTGTGATAACCTTTTCTGGGGTTCCCCTGAAGAAATTACCATTTTACTCTCGCTGTTTATGAATAGGTTATTTGTGTGCATTATATGTTTATTTTAACATAATATTGTGATAATCTATATTTGAGGTTTCCCTGTAGAGATGATCATTGTTTTGTTTTTCTCATGACACCCTGTATGATTCGTATGGCTGCGTAATGTATGCTACCGTAAATGTACTACTTTCGTACGCACGTGTGTCTGTCAACCTTCGGTTCATGGATCCTACATTCCGAATGTAGTTGGTATTACATTTGATAATTTCTTTTTCCATATTTTTCTTTTAATTGAGTCTGGTGATTAGGTATTTGTAGGAAGCCACTTTCTCCAGTTGGTATCTACCGAGTTTACTATTTATGTTGTGGTACGATCTTCCAAACATCGTGACTTCTACGTAGTACTTTCACATCTTAATAGCTGATATTTATTGAACACTGTGATTGTTATATCGCTACAAACAATGCTATTTGAACAGTACAGTCAGATTACGCTAGTATGACATATTTTTGGCAAGTCTATCCTCTGCTGTGCCGATTTACCGCTTCGCGCTGAGTGTAATTGGCCTTTTAAATCAGAGCTATTGCGGTTACAGTGCGGTTTCCGGTTACCAATGACGTGGCCAAGTGGCACTCGTCAGAGTTACTTCTAAGTACGCGTGCGTGATACGCAACAGCGATTGGAATACCACAACACGATATTGTCGGTGTTGCCGCACAGAAGGTAATAACCAAAGACACCTGACTATACTTATAATCGAGCTAAGGTATCTAAACGATTATTATATCTATTTCCGATTAAACAGTGTTAACAAGTGTGCAGTGGAGAGTAGCACACAGCAACGCAACGGTCGAATGCACTTTCTTCCAATGTGCTGCCTGTATCAATTACATATTCATATTTGTTCGTGTGCTTCCAGAGCTAGATACCTTGATAACCCACCGGTGTAAGCGTTACGGTAATGCGGTAAAATAATAATAATAATATAACTTTATTTGTCCACATAATGCACTGAGGAGGTTGCATAATTAAACACAGTATTTAAATCACATTGCAGTATGTACATAATAAAACCAAGCAAACAGACAGTTGCTAATTAATAATACTGAGTGTGGTACATAGATAATAGTATAATCATGAACCATGACTCATTCGGTCCTGACAAACCAGCAGTAGAAACAATTAAACACGCTAAAACGGTATGGACTAAATATGTTAACAAATATGGCAATATTAAAAGACAGTGGTCGTTGAAATCGTGAGGTTATATTGATCAGAGCTAATTTGCATATTCATGCGACAAGTTGGCATACTGTAATTTGTTCAATGACGTAATCATAACCACATACCATGAAGGCATGTGTTTTTACACATCATTTTGATTGTTCGGATGTTTACAATTCGAGATATTCAGAAAAGCAGTATATATTTTAATGGCAATAACTAATTTGCATATTAATGGGTTTATCAAAAAACGCTCAAGGGTGCCTGGGTGGCACCAACCGGTTATTGACCTAGAAGGTTAGAAGGTCACAAAAATGCAAAAAAACATCGTGTGGACCCCAATGCATACTTCACTGGTCAACAGCCGGACGATAGACAAGGTGGCGTCTTCCACACTGCGTTTAGTTCTGTATGGAAATTGCAGAGGATTATATATATGTTCAACCTCGGGTAACATATTATATTTCAGTACTATTCTCTCAAACGATTTCATCAACAATAATACAAGAGCATGTCTATAGTAGTTGAGAGATATCCAAACATGAAGTAGCCAGCGTTTTTAAGAATCTGAAAACAAACAAAGCTGCTGGGCCTGATAAAGTAACGGGAAAGCTACTGCAAGTGTGTCATGAGCAGTGTTGAGAGCTACCCGGTTAGGCTTTGTTGTGTGTTTTGCCAGTTACCTCTCTAATCGTACACAATATATTAAAATAAATAATTGCAAATCTCCTCTCATCAGTGTAACACATGGGGTATCACAAGGATCAACATTAGGACATGTGCTTTTTTCTAATTTAACGACAGTGAATTATAGTTCTCTAAACTTGGTATCCTTTGCAGATGATACCACCGTTTACCAATTAGGATATGATATTGAAAATTTTGTTATAAAAGTGAATCAAGAAGTAAAACAATTACACAATTGGTTGTGTGCTAACAAATTGTGCTTGAACGTCAAAAGACACATTTCTGTGTTTTAGTCCTGTAAATACAAACTACATAGTAAACAATAGCATTAATATAAATAATGAAATCATCAACCAGGTTGGCAAGTACAAAAGTGACTTGATTTATTACCCAAGTCATTTACAGATTTTGCGATCAAAAAGACTCTACACAAAAGTATAAGAATAACCAGACAATGCAATTGTTAAAGAGACGCATAGAACAATGTTTCCGTTTAAGCTGCCTAAACATAATTTCACAAGAATCTGGAACAATATAGACGATAAATAAGAAACACTAAACTCAGATTAAAGTTTAGACACATGCTGTGTGACTTCTATTTAAATGCACATCTTCGTCAAGTGAATTGTTTAAATCCTAGATGTAATGTAATTAAACTGATTAAATGAAAATCTACCTGTGTTTGTAAGTCTATTACCATTTTACACTACTTTGTAAACCAAGTAAATGTTTGGATCGCGTCTCTATTCATTTATATATTATTTCAATGGATCAAACTTCTCAGTTTGCTATCACATATCACCAGCAAGTGCACATACTACATGTTAAATAATACTCCGGTTTAATATTGTATAGTACAGAGGTGGGCTGGTGTTGAATTTTAGTGATTCGTTTAACATGATTTTGATGATTGTTGTGATTGTTGTGATTGTGATTTAGTAATCATAGGTATAAAATAGTGACACGTACATCGTGGCTTCGGTGACAGAACTAACTTCTTTATTCTCGTAATTACAGGAGAGTTCCAACATGTTTAAATCACTATAAACTATACGACAGGTGTTATGTTCATTACAATAGGGTACTGATAATTTGCTTTAAATGGTATCATTGGAAGACGGCTGTTAGCCAAATGACATCCATACAATGTAACACATTTTAATTTGTAAGACATGTATGTGTTAATCGTAATTAATGTAACGTGTCACGTTATAAAATAAAATTACTTACTTATATTGTTCTTTAACGAAGCCAATAATACCAGTTATTATATCAAAATACTATCATATAATTATGCAAACATTGTCATGCACAATATTATTAAGAGATCCTGATACAATGTTTATACACGTCCTACTGCTACCGCTACCGCTACCGCTTCCATTACTACTATTGTGCTACGTGTGTTACTGGTGTGACTATTTCATAATCAGATAAGCCATAGCCCCGATGGTGACATTAACAAATATGTCTTCATATCTTCTTATTTCGGGTACATGCCAGTGCAATTGGCAAGCTGCACTTGTAGGACGTACACAATGCAATCGCATCAATATATCTTCGGTTGTACGAGTTTCTAGGTTGGGTGATCACGGAGCGTGTACTCGTGCTAATACAGTGGTTCTCAAAGATGAATGATCTTTTGGGGTCATTTGGTAATTTCAGGAGGTCGTCTTATGACCTTATGTGCTTTTATATTGCATACACTAAAAATGTACAGTTAATCACACACGATTTACAAGAAACATGTGCAATGGCGGAGGCATCCTTCATTGTGTTGTCACTTTAAAATAGCAAACAAAAAATAAACCTCGCACTGTTCGGGACAGCTATTTGAACTTTTTGTTTGGACCACGATCAGTAGTTTTGATGGAGAAAAGAGCTGTAAAATGTAGTGACATTTCTATAGCGAAATATACTCTCTATCACAAAATGTGCGAACATTCCCTAGTATCAGGTAATAGTTTTGGTCGTTTTAGATAAATTATGTGAAAAAGTGGTAATGGCGCAAGCCCGTTTGAGACCCCCTGTAATACACTAAGGCAAACGGACAGCTGCCAGTCTCACAGCTGCCAGTCTCACAGCTCAAGTTCAGATAACATAATATGATTGCGTAAATATATTGGTAAGTTTGATATTAATTAGACACAGTACAAGAACTACCAAAGTGGCTGGTCTATTTCGACACATCTGCATGGTTTCCTACATGCAATGTCCTCTCTGTGGCCATCAGTGTGATCTAAGATACACCAGTGTCATTGCTCATTATATACGACACTTAGAGGAATGCGAAACACACATAAATTACAAGTTCATTCCACTTTCCACACTTCGCATTTTTCGAAGACGGTTCCTGGATCGCTGTACGCCTAACCACGTTTAAAGATGCTGGTAGTTCGACGTCCCCGCGAATAAGACAAACCACGCAGCAGATGTCTCCAGTTTCTTGGATTCCGCTTTTGTCCTCGGCATTCTGTACCGGCAATTCGGGAGTGACGTTCTCGGCCATAGTTCTACTTCTCTCGTATAACAGTGAACGTTCTCTGAAATAACAACAGTCAGACCTTATCCTACGTTAAAGCTTATCTCTACATATTGCTGTTGACCTCTGTAGCGACTACATTGATGTAGTAGGCCTGTCCCTATACACTGCCTGCCCGCGCTTATCACACGCTCCCATTACTACGCTATTAAATCAACGCCATAAATGGCTTTTCTACTATTAGTCAAGTAGAAATTGACAACGACCCGGACATTTTGGTTAAAAAGCCAATTTTTTTTTTAAGGTGACCAGTAGGGTTTCATGAACGTCCAAAAAAAACCCAACCAAAATCAACCCTGGGGAACTTTGTTTTTACTCCAATCCTTGTTTTTGGGTGTTTCGATCCAATTTCGAAGCAACACTTTTTGTTTGCGCTTGTTAATCATATTTTTAACGGTTTCTTTTATTGGTTAATACATTTGTAATTATATGTATACTTGTCTATTAAGCCACACATTAATGATGGAGTTTAATTAATCAATTGAGTAATTAACCAATTATTTAATTAATTAGTAATATATTTCTTATATAGCACTCCGTCCCAACGTTATTCTGGGATTTAAATAATATCTTAACTAAGATCACATGAATGTCACTTATACCCCAAACAGTGAATGGTATAGCTTTCAAACTTGAATATAACTAGGAGAGATCATAAATGTTCTACCTGTAATCTTCTAATATATCATTTATTAAACATCATCATCAGCATTGTCATCGTCGTCACTGTCGGGTAGCTGTACAAGAGTTGGGCCGTTTGCGCACAGTCCTTGACATTTGCAGTGGACGCTACAGGCAAGACCTTTCTTTGAGCAGTAGCAAGACACACACAAATTATCTTGGCGCTTGCAAGAGCAACGATCTCTTGTAGAAGATGTTAGGGTGCTGGTTCTTTGTCTGTGATGACGGGCACTGAGTGTGCGTCACAGTAGAAGCCATACTTCTTTCTGTCCAATACCGTCTTCAGATTAACCCAAGTAGAAACCTGTAGGTGCACTCTGAGTGAATGAAAGTAGCATGCTCGACTTGTCGGTGACATTCTTTCAATGGCGACATACTTTGATGAAATTGTAGTATCCGCAGCTCCTTCCTCGTCAGCGTGACGCACCCCGATACCTTCTTTCACCAGGTAAGTAGAGAGGAAATTAATGAGT
This sequence comes from Escarpia spicata, assembly GCA_963995525.1. NCBI lineage: Eukaryota > Metazoa > Annelida > Polychaeta > Sabellida > Siboglinidae > Escarpia > Escarpia spicata. Next base: position 34,830,889 of record OZ023215.1, read on the forward strand.
TGCTGTTTGTTGTGCTTGTTTGAAAGAAATCTATTTTGTCTGAAGGCACTGGAGTGTTACGTCCAACCAACATATCAGCGAAAAGGATCTTGCCCAATTTACGTCGCTTCTGTTCAGGTTATTTGGCTTGTTGCCTGATATGATTTAGTCACATTTTTTGAGGCAGTGTAAGTCTTTCAACATTTTTCAAGGACATAATGATCGCCTGCATTATTGAATTGTTCAACCAACCCATCACCTCGTTGTTTTGACACCGCCACCAAAGAATCTATCTCTTTCTTTCTAAGTTTAGCCATCAGGCCACCACCACCGTCTTGACAAATGACACATTGCTCCATATCAGCGACCCGTTCTTTAAAAAAAATGTATGACTATTATCTAGACAATCTTCATAATATGACTACGTGTACTATAATTATTGGTAATATGTTCAACAACAGTTGCTAACTTTACTTTATGCAATTACTCAAACAGAGATTTTGGATTTAGAATGCTATCTTACAATCTATGAATTCTTCGCAGGGAAGGGAAGAAAAGAAAATTGAAATCATGAAAGCCAAAAAACAACTGAAAGAAATAACGGGACCAAAACTCATGATCTTTGAAGATCTAACCTCCCTGCGCAGCGCATTTCTACGAGAGGTGAAACAAGACAACAAAATCAAACGCGCATTCACACGTGACGGCAGGATACACTGCATTGTTTCGGAGAACGGCCGGGAGAGGAAGGTAACACTAGAAGATCAAGGTAACCCTAGAAGATCAAGGACACACGCTTCTATATGGACTTCTAGACGACATTGGACTGATTCAAACATGTGTAACTATAACTACTCATTATGGCTACAAAAAAACTTAAATGTTCTATGTGCGAAATACCAATTCACTGGAGACAAATACACTTTAAAAAAAAAATCAGTTATCAAACGTAGGTAAAAACATATTCTACTTTTATTGTAACGGATGTACCAAGGTCTTTCCTTTTTATGACATTAACGACGATGAGCTAAAGTATATACACACTGAACTGGATGCTATTATGTACCATTTACATGAGCAATGTTCAACTTTCAATTTTAAATCCTTTAACATTTCGGAACACAACCGTTGTGATTTCGAAAATGAAATTGATCCAAACAATAACTTTCATAGCGATATTTATACAAAATGTGACTACTACACTAAAGAAAACTTTCTTAAGAATGAGACGACGAGGACAGGCATGTCGTTCATCCACTTTAATGCCAGAAGCCTTAATACAAATTTTGTGGACATGCTGTTCAGTTTAGGTATATATCCACTAATTGACAAGCCAAGCAGAATTACTGAATGAAGTGCAACTTTAATTGGTAACATCTTTAAAAAATGAATTGAACATTGATATCACTAGTGGGCTAATAATAAATGACATAAGTGATCATCTACCTGTATTTTGTGTATGTCATTATGCAAATTTAACAACAACTTCTACTGGTAAGACGTTTAGATATGTAAGATATGTAAGAAAATTGACTGACAACCGCAAAGATTAAAAAAAAAAAAAGATCTTTCATTAAAAAACTGGGACAATGTATTAAATTAAACAGATGCTGACGTGGCTTACAATATATTTATATTTACAGATGCTTACAAAATGCTTGTAAAAAAAATTATTTGTACGATTTTTTTTTAAACTTAGGACTAAACAAGCTGAATGTAGGTATAAAACATACAAAAATAAACTTACCTCTATTCTCAGATTTAGTGAGAAAGACTATTATAATAAACTGCTGGAAAAAAGATAAAACTAAATAAAAGGTACTTGGAAAATGTTTAATTAAATTATTAAAAAAATACAACAACACTCAAGTTACCCAAACTCATTTATTAGTAGTGGAGTAACAGTTACAAATAAGACAGATGTTGCTGATGGATTCAATAATTTCTTTGTAAATGTAGGACCGAATCTGGCAAAAGGCATTAATTTACCAAATGAGAATATAAGTGTACTTGATTATTTACAAAACACCAATCAAAACACTATGTTCTTGGAGGGGGTAGATGAAAATGAGATAATAAGTATTGTCAGCAACTTTAAAAACAAGAAGTCTACAGGCTATGACAATATAGATATGGTCGTTGTTAAGAAGGTTATTTCCAACACTTACACACATCTGTAATAGGTCTTTCAATAGTGGAGTATTTCCCAATAAAATGGAAATTGCCAAAGTGATCCCTATATTTAAATCTGGTGAGAAAAATGTATTTACTAACTACAGACCTGTATCTCTGCTTCCACAATTCTCAAAAATCTTAGAAAAGTTATTTAATAGTAGGCTAGACAAATTTATTGATAAATATAATATTTTAACTAGCAGTCAGTATGGATTTAGAACTAATATGTCTACATCAATGGCTCTTCTAGAATTAACTGACAAAATCACATCGGCTTTAGATCAGAAAAAGTGTACTATTGGAGTTTTTATTGATTTAAAAAAGCATTCGACACAATAGACCATAATCTGCTATTAAGTAAATTAGAATCTTATGGCATTATAGGTATTGCCAATGACTGGCTAAAAAGTTACTTAATTGATAGACTACAGTGTGTTAGTATTGATGACTTTAACTCTGAGTTACTAAAAGGGACATGTGGAGTACCCCAGGGCTCAATACTGGGCCCAAAGCTGTTTTTATTGTATATAACTGATATTTGTAATATTTCATCAACACTAAAATTTATATCTTCTGTTGATGATACTAATATGTTTTGTTTCAGAAAGGATCCAGCTTAGCAAGGATATAACCATTGAGTTACAAAAACTACATGTGTGGTTTTCAGTTAATAGGTTGTCTTTAAATGTAGCTAAAACAAACTATATGCTGTTCACAAACTATTGCACTAATTCAAATATCAATATAAAAATTAACAATTAGAGTATAGATAGAGTATATGTTAGTAAGTTTTTAGGAGTCTTGATCGATCATAAGCTCAACTGGAAGGAGCACATTAGCATGATAAAATCCAAAGTGTCAAAAACTATTGCCATTATCTACAGAGCAAGATACATACTTGACAAAAACTCACTGTTCATATTATATTGTCCACTATTTCTCCCTTATATATCATACTGCTGTGTAGTCTGGGGAAGCACTTATAAAACTATTGTTCACAGTGTTTTTATTTTACAGAAGAAAGTAACCAGGCTAATTTGCAATGAGACTTTTTTATGTCATACTAATACATTATTTTGTGATTTAGGTATACTTAAACTGCCTGACATAATAAAATAGAGAATTTATATTGTAATGTTCAAGGCCAAAAGTAAGATGTTGCCATATAACCTTCAAGAATTCTTTGCTACTAACCATGATTCAATGCATTTGACACGTCAAAGTAAAAAAATTAAACACGTGTATGCTCGCACAACTTTGAAATCTATGTGTATATCGGTATATGGGGTTAAATTATGGAACTCCTATGATGAAAAAATAACTAGTTCAGCTACAGTTAAAATATTCAAAACTTAAAAAGACTTAAGCACTTGTTTATTAATAATTATCATGCGCTGATGAATATACGTATATGAATATATATATATATATATGTATATGTGTATGTATGTGTGAATATATGTATGTATGTATGTATATATGTATGTGTGTGTACTGTATGTGTATGTAAGTATATGTATATATATATATATATATACAAATGTAACTGACAAAAATGAATGAGATTGCTTTGTAAAGATATATTTCCATGTTGTTACCAATGTTATGTTTAATACACTTGTACAAGTTATGATCGTGTCTGGGGGAGTGATTAATAAGTACAACACTTCTATCTTCCCCCATTTCCATGTGTAAATGTTTATGTATTTTATATTGCATTTAGTTCTCTTTGTATGCATTTTCCACTTGGAAATAAAACAATCAATCAATCAATCAATGTTGGATATTCACTCAATTGTATTGGAACGAGGAGAGGTATAGTTCTTTCATGGCTAATAATTTGGTGTGAGTTTAACGATTAACACAGATATGACAGCAACTAACAGTCCAGATCATGTCAGTGGCAATAGAGCGTTCATTCTGAAGCATTGAACCTTTTGATTTCTGCACACCATAGTATATAGTATTCAAGCATACATTATAGTCAACTTGTAAACACCTTTATGTCCATAACCATGATAGCTATTAAGAAAATAACATATACTATAATGTATGTGCATATGATCGGACAAACAGACAATCTGCATAAAACGTTTTATATGATGTTCTGTAGTTAATTTATAGTTATTATTAATATTGTACGTAGTGGTTTTATTGGTATGAACGTAAAACGTCTCATGTTGTTATTATGAGAAATGCATAAACGTGTCTTGCTGACAACTACCACTTATTTTGTTACTGCTACTGCTACTGCTACTGCTACCGCTACTGCTACCGCTACCACTTCCATTACTACTGTTGTGCTACGTGTGTTACTTGTGTGACTTTTGAACTCTTTCATAAGCTGATAAGCCATAGCACAGTTGGTGACAAAGCTGATAAGCCATAGCACAGTTGGTGACATTAACAAATATGTATTCATATCCTCTCATTTCGTGTACATGCCAGTGCATTTGGCAAGCTGCACTTGTTCCGTTTATGAATCCACGCGATCTGCCGTTGTTCAGATGTGTACGTCCCCTTTACCTCACCTTCGACCGATGGTACATCCACGCTGTGGCTGCGCCGTTTCCATAATCCATATATATCCTTTGTCTTCAAGCACATCAACCTATTGTAGAACCTTAATTCGTCAAAGCTTCTGTTCGTCTGCCTTTCCAAAACCTCACACGTGTACCTTTCAGGCATAACCTGATATGTGGTATAGGCAACTCGAACACTGTATATTATAATAGTGATTACCGAATACAATAATACTCATTTATAATTCGTTGACTCCCCGTCTATAGCTAAATGTGTCGCCAGTCACTCAACCATTTCTCCATCCACTTAATCTTAATGATACATACGCAATGTTTTGTTGTTGATGTAACGATGCCTGGTGAGAATTGTATCAAACAATTTGTAAAAATATACGTACACCTCTTCTACTCAGTTAATAATTTATTGTAAAAAATACTACACCTATAAAGAATGACAGCAATATATTAGGAACCGTTTTTCAGACAACTTTATAATTTAGCAGCTTAAGCTTATATGTTGGACGTGTTTGGGAAAAGTACAGTCGTAGGCCCCAAAATGCACACCCTTTCCAAACCAACCAGGCTACGGGCCGCTATGGTGACACATTAATTGTTCTAATAAAATATACTGATGTTATACTCAACGAAACATACATTTGAAATTTGATGGCATTTTGAATTGTTCATATTTACTAATATTGTAATCCATTGTATGATGTTGATAAACAAATGTTTTTAAATGTTATAATTACCGCGTAGTTTCAGGCAGAAAACTCAGTGACATTTAAGGTATTCTTCTGAAAGCGGTACTAGGGAAACTAATGAAACTCATGGTTACAATACAAATAACAATTATACAAATACAATAATTGTAATTTCACATTCAGCACAAAACATAATCATTTTATTCTTATTTAGCCTTATTCGCGTTGCTTATTATTTAACCATTTTTAATAAAATAAATTATTTCATCATTCCGATTATGTGGTGATGATTTTTTTACATTAAATAATTACATGTTTTTGTCGATTCTAATTAATAAGCTAGATTGTGTAAATGTACTGTGGCTACATGATTTTGCTTTATAATTTCTACTGAACGTAATCTTACTGCATCAGAATTATGTCGTCATTATTCTTACTTGGTGTTTTAATCTGTTCTGTCGCCATATGTTTAGGTTTGCTATAATCGTAAAGTTTTGTAAGTTTATAATACTATACCTGCGTCTAAATTGTCCATATTGCTTCTTTTAACAGAAGTTACATGTTAGTCTTAACCCCAGGCCTGCCATTAGCCGCAATATGAGATTTGCTACAATTAATATTCGTTCTATTCTTTTTTCTATTCTCGGCATGACAGCGTCTTTGAATGATTTGCTACTACGGAAACTTGGCTCAGACGACGCGTTACCGGTGTATGTCTTGCTGATATAAATCCTCTAGGATATGCTTTCTTTCACCAACCACGGTTAGCTGGATCAAGACAGAGAGAGACAGAGAGAGACAGAGCGTTACCTGTGTATGTCTTGCTGATATAAATCCTCCAGGATATGCTTTCTTTCACCAACCACGGTTAGCTGGATCAACTCCTATGTTATTAATACGAACACGATAACGTGCTAACCTCTTTGCACAATGGGCTCATAATTCTTAACTATTACATACAATCGAACCTCGGTATTAAAGGGGGAATAAAGCGCTTGAACAACCACAGCCCAAACATAAGAACATACCATTTATAGTACATGTCACCATGATTTGACAAGTACAGCGCCACGGTATATTTTAAATATTTTTTCAAACGTAGCTATTATCGGCACAGGGCGCCGCCATCATGCTTCAGAGGCGTGTGGTTGTACATCCGGTTCGATTGGCGAGATGTCTGTATACAGCAATTCGATAGGCGACGCAGCATAGCTCTAAGAAAAACCGACGAAACGCATACAAACACATAAAAAACAGAACAATTTAATGCACTGCATGGCTACTGGATATACTATAAGTTATAGTAAGCAACTTTTCACATACTTCCACAGAAGGATTTCTACAGAAAAAAACACAAGTTATAGATGAGAAATTTGGCGTGTTCGCCGGCGGCAAGATTGACAAAAGTCTGCGGTGGTCACTTTCGAACGCGAAAATACGATAGTGACGAGCATAAAAAGACATTGAACGTTTTATATATATATATATATATATATATATATATATATATATACATATGTAGTAAACAATAGCATTAAAATATATAATGAAGTCATCAACCAGGTTGGCAAGTATAAAAGTTACATGATTTATTACCCAAGTCATTTACAAATTTTGCGATAAAAAGACTTGAGACAAAAATAGAAGAATAACCAGACAATTCAACCTTTTGTTAAAGAGAAACTTAGAATATAGTTTTCGTCTAAGCTGCCTATATGTATGCACAATGCAGTCGCTTCAATGGTCTACGGCTGTACTCGGTGGGTTGATCACGGAGCTTGTAGTCATGCTAATGCAGTGGTTCTCAAAGTGCGGGTCATTTGGCAATTTCAGGAGGTCGTTTTATGACCTTGTGCGTCTTTATGTTGCTTTGTGACATTTCCATAGCGAAGGACACTGTCCATCACAGAATTTGCAAACAGATAATATTTTTGGTCATTTTGGACAAATGATGTCAAAAAGGGGTAATGGCGCAAGTTCGCTTGAGACCCACTGTAATACACCAAGGCAAACGGACAGCTCACAGTCTCACATTCTCACAGCTCAAGTTGAGATAACATAACATGATTGCGTAAATATATTGGTATGTTGTACATTAATTGCATACAATACAAGAACTACCAAAGTTGATGGTCTATTTCGAAACATCTGCAAGGTTTCTTTCATGAAGTGTCCTTTCTAGTGTCATCAGTGTGAACAAAGATATATTAGTGTCATTACTCATATACAACACTTAGAGGAATGCAAAACACAAATAAATTACAAGTTAATTAATCCGACTACAACATGTGAACTCTTGTACAACGAATAACTGGCATATTTTCCTTTTCAACAATGACACATTGTTAACGAGAAAAAAGTAAATACTGACGTCCAAAGCATCGTGTCCCAGTATTCTGCGGTTATGGAAATCAAAGGCATATTATAATGGCAACTACACATTGAAATACACCTCGTAGCGGAATCAAAATTGGCAAATGTGTATTGTATGTGAAAGACAATAGCATCCTTGTCAACATGTCAATATTTTTAGATCAAACGCTTGTTGAATACAGCAGAGAAAACAACACTGAATGCCATCACGAATGGATCCAATTAGTAACATATTATTCCATAATACAACAGCGAATATAACTATTTATATTAGCTGGTTAGTTATAGGCATACTATGTTCTTAATTATTCATTCAATAATAATAATAATAAGATAACTTCTATTGCGCCTAAATCCTTCGAAACCAAGCTCAGAGGCGCATCAAGACAAAAGAATTGGTCAATCTCAAAATCCATAAGCAGTATTCCAGTTGTCAACAGATGGGTCAAGGCGCTACAACTTTCCACACTTTACATTGTTCCAAGACAGTTCCTGGATCGCCCTCCCCTGTACGCCTAACCATTTTAAAAGTTGTTGGTAGTTCGATGTCACCGCGAATAAGACAAACCAGCTATGGATATTCACTAAACCACAGGATAGTTCTTGTTGAAATTTGTTGTCTCAATTTGCACCATTAACAATAGTTGTGAACATATACACTTAGAGTGAGCCAATGGGTCTGGGTGACATCTCAGAAAGTTACACTATAAATTATGTGTAATGAAATCACTAAATTCACAGTCGACACCATAGAGGGTTATTGTACCTGTGAAGTAAATATGCATAATACACGCCATCTCAAACATAATTCTTCTATTTTTTAGAATATTGGATTAACAACTATCCATTGTTGGCTTACATATGCAGTTTTTGGATATTAATGCTACAGTGAATCACAGAATAACGACTACGATCAGGCATGGAAGGCAAAATCACTTTTTAAAGCACATTGGTATATTAAAGGTGTTCATAGCTATTGAAATACTTTGGATGTTATGAACATATAAATAAAGGTACAGCTAAACGAAATACACCAACTGAAATTAATAGTTTTGTAAGAAATACACATTAGTTTAAAGACAAACTTCAAACCTGAAATGCAATAGATAGATGTAGAGGACGCTAAATGTATGTAGGTTAAATCATGAATAAGAAATGAAGTGAGTTTAAATACAACAATATGTACATACGAATGGGTACTTTTAGAAAATTATAACTTCAAGTATCCTACCACATATTGAGTAATTGTGTTACCTGCTAATTGATGAGGAGGCAATTTGTGATGAATCGTCTGTACAAATGCACAGCAGCCGGCTTTACACTCGACAGGAAGTGCTTAAACATTTTAAATTTGGAGAAAAACAGTTAAAACACACATACATATATGTATATAAGGCAGTTCTGAAAGGCAATAATTAAGCATAATGGTGATATTGGATCTGGTAGTGTTGGTGTACAATGTTTGTCTAAACATTGCAAAGGACAACCAAATAATGTGATATAACGCTAAATTCCGTCGTGTCTGTTTCCTATCGATTACACTTGTTAGAGAGATCTTTGAGATTACCCCTGCCATTAACAGACAACAAAGTTTCTACAGGGTTCAGTGCAGCTATTCAGGAGCAAACACGTGTAATTCGCGGTTGTGCGTGGCCCTCGAATAGCGTGTATGAATCGGAGGCATTTTACCATATTACTACTTGTAATAAACACAAGTAGTTTGGTAGAGTCTACACGTATGCGAGAATGTCTTTGAGGCTCGTGATTCCAGGAATCTTGTTGCCATTGTCTTTTAGTATGACCTCGCCGCTGGCCATTCAACAGTCATTGATTTTGTTCGCTATTTTCAGTTTTCTGGTTTCGAATGCAAGTTTGGAGCACTTTGGTGTGAGGTCTTCGTTAAAGAATATTCGATTTCCAGTAAGGTAGAATTTGTTGAATTCTTTGAGGCCGCCCCTGGGACGATACACAACCGATTGACAACACTCGCTGCGGAAACGAACAATGGTAGTTCTGGGTTTTGTCTGTCGGTCAACTGGTTGGCCGAGTCTATGGCAACGTTTCGTGTCATTACGCACAATGGGTGGGGTGACGTGCATTTTATTGTTTATAATGTCTATAACTTTGTTCTCAAGGTTTTCACCATTCACGTCCTCGCATATCCCGTTGATGCGGAGATTGGGTCTTCTACAATAATGTTGGAGGGAATCCAGTTCATCCTTCAAAATGTCGACCCTTTTTTCTAGCTTCTCTATTGTGTCGGTCTTGACGGACAATTGCGCATTGGGATTGGCAATTTGTGTGTTTAGTGTATCGATCATGTCGAGAAAATCTTCAGGAACCAGGACCGCTTTCATTTTTTGGCAGTTTCGTCTTCCAGTAATGATATCATTTGCTGAATAAGGTTAGTGTCAATATCTGCTGTGCCTCCGCCGGCAACAGTTTAAGTGTCCGAATTGCTGTCCTTACTTTTGTTGGGCATAGCGGCGTTGGGTGGTATGTGTATGAGGTAGACGACGCATGGTCGATATTGGGGGTGATTTGTTCCTACCTTCACCGAACTCCGTAGTGTCTGTAAAAATTCGTCACCTTCGATCGTCACGGTATACGCTCTTCTGCTTGTTTTGCAGTGTCAATATTGTAATCTACATTCGTCACGGTATGTACACCATCGAAGTGTGGCCGGCAGGTGTTATCTACCACACAGGTGTCGACACCATGTTGGATCCTTTTCGCGGAGCTGTTCTAAATCATGATTACCTCTCAATGAGTACGACGTTTCCCGCCTAACAAACAGACGTTAAATGTTTGGTGGTAAACAGCAGTAGTAAGCTTTGTACATAAATATAACATTTCCAGTTCTATAATGTCTAGAAATTGTAAGACATGTAATTGTTGAAAAAGTGCATTCGTGTGATCCCAAAGCACCATACATAATGCGGATAACTCTTTTTTATAGTAAGAAAGTACCATTAATATTTGTCAGATATGTATTACCCAATATTTCTACACAGAATGTTAAATAAGGAAAAACAGTGAAAAATATAGAATATACATACTATTTCTCTTAAGCAGATGACTACGTCTATAGATTATAACTGTACTTTTGGGAAGCTTTGATTTGTATGTATTTAATATGAACATTACAGTTAAGTAAGTCATCAACAGACACCCCAGACATTATACAACTGGAACTCTTTCAATATTAACATTCCTTAAATGTTTTTATATATTTTATAATATTGAAATAAGTGCTTACTACATCTACGCAATGTACTATTCTAAACATTTTGATAACAAAGTTAGCTATATAGCTTTCGAAACAGTTTGATACCAACACTAGTTATGTAGCACTGCAATTAGTAGATATATAGCCTATTGTGTTTGAGTACGGTGGCTATGGAAACTAATGGGTAGGTTTAGTGTTTTTTGTATGCAACATATTACATTTGTTGTCTGATAAACTATTGTCATGCGCCACGTGTGTAAGTAATGATTTGAACTATTGTACACCTTCGGTTACTAAACCATCTAAAATGTAACACAATCAGAGCATATGTTGTGTTTTGGTTTCAAGTAGGTCTACAATATTGGCATTCATATTAACTAAAAATTCGTATCTTACCTTTCCAAACATTTTGAAATAAAAAATAGCTATGTACCTCTGCAAATAGTAGATATATAGTCGATTGTGTTTGAAGACGGTGGTTATGAAAAATAGGTGGGTAGGATATGCGTTTCGGTTTTGTATGCAGAATACTACATTGTATGTCAGAAAATCTAGCGTTAGTTTATTTAGAAATGAACTGGGATTGATGGGAGATAAAACATGATTACCATGCACCAGATGTGTAAATAATAATTTGAACTAATGCCCACCCTTCACGAAAACCAAAATAAATTGTTAATATATCTGAGCATATGTTGTGTTTTTCTTTCAACTTCGTCTATAACATTGATGTACGCATTAACCACAGATACGTACCTCACCATTGGGAACATTATGACACCAAAATTAGCTACGTAACCTTGTAGAACATATATTGCGGATCATGTTCTTGGGTGGCGGTTATGAGTCAGCATGTTTTTGCACACATGCTGACACAAAATGTTATCGACACACCAAAATTAATTGTAATGCCACATAATGGCGTTTAACCTAAGGTCCTTAGATGAGTTTCGGGAAACTTATATGCAAGGCAGTTATTTTGAAATTATACATAACCGTCATTTTATGCTTATAGCATGTTTTGAATAATTTACCCATATATCATGTGATTAAACACAAATATTATGTTTTTCTGTGTTGCACAGAAGGTGAATTGAAACAGAAATATGTTATTTTGTATGTGAGCCATCGTGGGTGCTTCAATGTGGCCGATTCCTTCACCCTGTAAATGTTAGTTTAGTCACCAATAACATGTTTCTGCGTTGCTAAGAAGCTGAGATACTAGGGTAATGGTTTCCATGGCGGCAATTTTACAAATCAAGATGGCGTCTAGATACCATTTCAATTGCGACTGGTAACTAGTGTTATATGAATAAGTATACCAATGTTCATACTTTTGCCAAGAAATGCACAATCATATCACAAACCGATGTAATATAGAATAGAATGATAATAAAAATAATAATAATAGAATAAATGTATTATTATTTGCAACTTTTCAGTTGGATTGTACATACATTCACCATAAAATCCCAACATCCACACAAGTAGTATGCTGTTACAAGGCGACACTACATTATGTTACGATACTCATAAAACATGTTGTACTCAATAAAATTTACGCAACTACACTAAAGATACTATTAAATAAATTACACCCCGTGAACACAACTCACTCAGTATGAGGCGCTTTATATTAAAACGTGTACATTATAATTGCATTACTATCTTTCATTAAAAATAAGATACTCATTATATACTGCAATTAAATCAGTTAGTTTAAGTATTACAATTTACTGTTAAACATACACCAAAATCTTCTGGCAGTGTACTAAACACCGTGAAATTAATGAGTTTTTGTAGCGATTTGTGTTCGCCTTTGGGGCGGGTAACTCGTTGAATGGCACATCTCGAGTATTTGGTAGTAGCTTATTAAGTTTGTGGTCACTACGCTTTATTCTAGCGAAATACGCTTTACACAATTCATAGCATCTATCGTGCAGCGTTGGTAAGTTTACCATTTGCAGAATATCCTCGTAAACACAACCAAGACATATAGATTTGAGACACCTTTTTTCAATTATCTCGATGTTGTCCGATAACTATTTAGGCAAGTTCTTATGCCATACCGGAGAGGCATATTGAAATACTGGTTGGTTGATACCAGCACGTTTCAACTGATAGATCATATACACTCTCTTTCTTGCCTTTGAAACTATTTCATATAGATGTGCATTCCAACTTAAATCAGATGATATAGTTACACCGATAACTTTTGTCTGAGTAAATCTCACAATATCTGTCCCATTTATATAAATATACGGCAGATATTCTACAAATGTTATATGTTTACCGAAACATATAATAATTTCTTTTGTCTTACTCGTATTGATGCGCATATCATTATTAGTATATATCATCGCTCAATAATGTTAGTAGAATCCTGCATAACAGATATCATACTTTGATTGCATATTTCAAATATGGTGCAATCTTCAACATGTTTAAGCATAGGACAAGATGTTTTCAAATCATTGATATGAACCACAAAATGTTTTGATCCTGACAAAGTTCCCTGGGGAACGCCCCCATTAGGGTAGCCTGGCTTTGACATAGCGTCGCCGATTTTTACTCTCTGTTCACGGTCTAGTTGACACGCCGCCACCCATCAGACCAGGTGTGCTGGTAGTTCCATTTTATTATCCAATAACATCTGGTGGAGGCTCGCTGTAAGGATGCAACAAAATTATCCGTTATTTGAGTCTGTTTGTGCGTGCGTGGGCGCGTTTGTATGTGTGTGAGTGCATGTGTTTATGTGTGCGTGCGAGCGTTTGTGGAGGAATGCTAGATTTCTACCGCTATTACCGTTACTGTTACTACCACCACAGCCACCACCACTAACACCATTAGTACCACCACAACTACTTCCACTACTCACCTTTACTTTTTATGTCAACCGGCAACCGTTCTCCGCTCACTGCCCCAGCAAAACAGTTACGAATACCTACTACAATCATGCAACGGGGATTTCCCGCAAAAGTCTGTAATGACGCATAATTTTGCATAAGCTCCGTCGGCGAGTTCATTATTTTGGAGGGAGATATTAATTGTTGGCCTTTAGGATGAAAAGAATTGTTGTGTAACAACAGAGCGAGCACCTAGCGGTTAAGCTAGGTGGTTATACAACCTGTTCCCCCGCTTAATAAGCTGGCCCAAAACACCCATTTAGCTCTTGTCAGTTACGCGGCATCCTATTGGCCATCAGCGGGCGCAGGAAATTTTTTTTGGGCAGGAGACGATGTAGTGTTTCTAGTCACTTCAATTCGCTTCGCCATCGTGACAACTTCTGATTTTACTACGAAATTTTGAATAACACCCACCCACCCACCCACCTGTTTTATCTGTTGTACATATACCGTGTGTTAGTTACTTCCATATTAGCATACATAATGCAGGATAACTAAATACGGATGTTACATGAATGTTGTATGATGGGGGTTTTACCCCCCACTTTTGTATATATCAAGCTGAATTACTGTAGCTAGTACGATAGAAAGGTGTGCAGTCTGCACACCGGGTGTCTTTTTCCCTTGGGTTTTATATACTATAAACATATGACAGTCGGTATGCTGTAATTTAATATAACAGCTTTCAAGGTTTGTTTGGGTAAATGTCTAGTATGATTATTATATATGTACAAAAATGTGTCGTATACAAGTTGTGCCCCGCGGTACAGTCAGTGGTCCACGGTCCGTTGACCGAAGTGCGCGGCGCGTCGCGTCACGGCGCCTGGATAATCGAGATTAGGTTGACAGTTGATTATAGGCACAAGTTGTGCCCCGCGGTACAGTCAACGGTCCACGGTCAGTTGACCGAAGTGCGCGGCGCGTCGCGTCACGGCGCCTGGATAATCGAGGTTAGGTTGACAGTTGATTATAGGCACAAGTTGTGCCCCGCGGTACAGTCAATGGTCCACGGTTAGTTGACCGAAGTGCGCGGCGCGTGCGACACGGCGCCTGGATAATCGAGGCTAGGTAGCAGTTGATTGTAGACATGATATTCGGTGCAGGTATGCACTCCGGCACGCATTTGCTACTTGTGCCGCTATCGAGAGGCCGGCATCAATAGTAAAACCGAGATCTCTGACGACAGCAGATGTTGGCACTAGCTGACCGCAGACATCGACATGTGTTAGTGTTGTTGGCGCGCAGAGGGTGGAGGATTTTATGACAATGTCTGCTAGTGCTATGCAAACTCTCATAACCCCCAGGGTGAAAATGACTGAGGGCCATGATTCACATAAGAGCAATCATAAAACCTGGTGAAACTTGTTTCATTGTAAATAATTAAATAACCATATCGCAAATAAGTGCAACTGAAAGTTAACTTTGAAATGTCCAATAGTAATATAAAAGTAATAGGTCAATTACTATTACATTGCTTTCTCTTACTATTACATTGTATTTTTATTCAACCTATTACTGTTACTATTACTTTAATATTATGTAATTGTTGCTACAACATTACTATTACCACAGGCCTGTTTGTAACTTGTGCCTTTCTATTCATTGGATTGTTAAATTTGATATTTATTTATTTCTGAATTTTATTTATATATTTATTGAATTTGATATTTATTATCAAGGTGTGTCTTTCAAAAACGGCTATATACTGCTTAGCTTTACAGATAATTATGCTGGAAATAGAACTTGAGTTGAGAAGTTATAGTTGATATAAAAGCCAATACCAAGGGTGTGGTGATTACACCACAAATGTAATCAAATTACTATTGAAATGTATGATAACATAGAATATGAGAGTAATCAATTACGATTTATATATTTCTGGCAAGTAAACATTATTACAATTATATGATAACGGCTACATTTAATAATATAATTGATATAATGAAATAAAACTAGTATTTTATTTCCACCAGTTGTATTCAAGTAAAATTAGGCCTACATTTATACTGTACAATAGATGCAATGTATCAATGCACCAGCAGTAAACACCTTCAAAACAAAAAAATCGAAATAAATTAATGTTATGACAACCTGGGCTATATGTATGGGCCAGTAGGCACACTGTCACAAACTTGCTCAGGGTATTATTCACGCCACGGTATACTCATTTCCATTAACCTTACTGTCGAAACGATATACATCTAGTGTCCCAATTTCGTGCGTCGCGCAATTCCGTGGCAATGCAGTATTTTAACAACTACACTGAATGATGATTAGCCAACCAGTAAAAATTACAGTTTCATTTCAATATAAACTTTCACCGACGCATTTAAACAGAATGGAACAAATGACACAATACGAAACGGATACTGAATTGTCAGTGCACACAACAATAATCGATTCAATGTTATTTCGTTTTGTCTTGGAAGCTGGACTCTGGAGTATATTTTCCTTTTTAATGACGTATGCTACTACACAATTCTCGTGACACGATGATTCTTAATCACAGATAGCTTCATGATCTCACAGCATTAATGTGAACATGACGTATTTGATACAAATAACACGATTAATAACGTCTTGATTTTGCCTAGACAACATCGAACATGACATGTGTTCATGTTATTGTTGACGTTCCAAAATATCGGGGCTCTGTAAACCGCGGATGGAGGCGGAACAACGCGGAACCGATGTAGACATCTTTTGTCTTTCGTTCGACGTGTGCTTCGAATCAGACTGGTACTTCATACATACTTAAATATCCATGTAATACAATCTGTCTGGCAATAAGAAGACATACTGTCGATGTTAAGGTATATTTCTATGCGATGGAACGACGATGAAATTTCGTTAGTGACTGCCAGAACCCCCGGTAGGTGTCAATCGTTCCATCAACGTTCCGTACCATTGAATTGAATTTTATTCAACATAACATACATACATACATACATACATACATATACAGCATAATTCCTATAATGCATACTAAATAATAAATAATATAGTATATAATATATTGAAATGTTGAAAGGAAAAATGCAAGAAGTGCAATACTTATAGTTAGCATTTCCCTTTCCATAATACATGTACATAATTTAAAAGATAATTTAACGAATGAGGTACATGAAGTATAATTTAATACTCCTTATTTTAACATAGGACTTATACATGATAATAAGCATGTTTTACTAATTATAGACAATGCAGACTTGATGACATCAGTCATCAGACAGAAACAAGTATCTTTGATGTAGATAAATTTGACACATAAAAGGATTTGAAAATGATGTATAACAAATGAGTATAACAAAATATATATTTAAAAAAAATATGTATATATATTTTTAAGAATTCGAAGAGTACATAATGTATTTATTGACCAATAGGAATAAGTATCGTTGATGTAAGAATACTTTATACAAAATAAAGATTTGAATAAGATTATAGCGATAAAAAAAAATGTACTATATATTGTATTTACTGACCAGTAGTGATCTATACCTTTTCTTAAAGGCAATTACATTAGTGCAATTTTTGATATTTGTATTTAAACAATTCCACATATTTACACATACTGATACACATCGCTTTCAGAGTTGTTCTGCAATACTTAGATTCAAAGTTATTTTCTTGACGAGTATTGTGGACATGAGTGGTGTTTACCACTTTAAAACGAGAAAGAAAATTATTTGGCATTAATCTGTTATATATTTTATACATTATGACCATGGATTTTAAATCAATCAGGTCAAAAATAGTCAGTGCATTACATTTAAAGAAAGCTGGCTTTGAGTGAGCTCTATACTCCAACTGACAGCATATTCTGATTGCACGTTTCTGTAGAATATACAATGGCTGGATTCTATTTGTATAAGTGTCCCCATATCTCACAACAATAGTCCATATAAGGTAGAACAAATGAACAATACAAAGTGTACAATGCAGTCTCATTCAGCAACCATTTAACACGACGCATTACTGACAGATTCTTTGCAATTTTAGTATGTACAACATTCACATGTTGAGACCATGTAAGTTTGCAGTCAATATAAACACCAAGGAATTTGATACAATTTATTTGTTCAATATTAGTGTTATCTATGGAGATATTATATTCACATGGGGCATTAGTGTGACTGAAGACCATGAAATTTGTTTTTGATAAGTTTAGTGAGAGCTTGTTTACTTTAAACCATTTGTGTAGTTTGTTCATTTCACTTGACACTTTTGTACACATTTCCAACAAATCACTTCTTTCAACAACAAAACTGGTGTCATCAGCAAACAGTATGGACTTTAAGTGTGACGACACATTACATAAGTCATTAACATACATAATAAACAGAGTTGGCCCTAAAATTGACCCTTGTGGTACACCACATGTAACAGTAGCACAACTTGAATTCACACCGTTGAAGCACACATACTGTTTCCTGTTTTCTAAATAACTACTGATCCATTGTTTGGCAACACCCCTAACACCATAATGTTCTAGTTTATCGATAAGAATTTTGTGATCCACTGTGTCGAAGGCTTTCTTTAAATCAATAAAAACACCAATAGTAAGCTTCCCCTTATCCATTGCATTTGTAATTTCCTCCACTAATTCCATTACTGCCATGGAAGTGGACATATTTTTTCTAAATCCATACAGACGGAAATATAAAACTTGTTTTGCATTTAGAAAATTCATTATCCTCTTGTTAAATATATTTTCCAGAATTTTAGAAAACTGAGGTAGTAACGATATAGGCCTATAGTTGGAGACAATTTGGTCATCCCCCGCTTTGAATAAGGGAATCACTCGGGCAATTTTCATATCATCGGGAAACACACCTTGTTCTAGTGAGGAGTTACATATATGCTTTAACGGAGCTAGAATATGAGGAATTATATTTTTGACTAAACACATATTAATGCCATCATAATCTTTAGACGTTTTACTTTTACAATTATACACAATATTTAATAATTCTTCATCAGTGACTGGTTTTAAAAATAATGTTTCTTCTACCCTGTCACCCAGGAAGAACACAACATTTGCATTACATTTGGGTATATTTTTAGCTAAAGTTGGCCCGATATTAACCCAAAAAAATTTGAGATGTTCTGCAATATTCATATTCCCTGAAATAGTTGATCCATTGTTCTTAAATCCAGATGGATAGGATGATTTTTTTGAAGATTGTTTATTCAACAATGTATTAATTATTTTCCATGTTTCTTTCATATTTTGCTTATTTTCTTCTAGTAGATTAGAATAATACTCCTTCTCACACTGTCTCATGATAGATGTGAGTTTATTTTTATATGTTTTATATCTAACTTCAGCAGTATCACTTCTTGTTTTGAGGAAACGTTTATATAGTATGTTCTTTTTTTTACATGCATTTTTTTGTCCTGAAGTCATCCATGGTTTGTGCCACCTTTTATTCTTTCGAGAAATAGTTTTAGCAGGAAAACAAACATCATAATTATTTTTGAACAATTCAATAAATGTATTATAGCTTGAATTAACATCATCATTGTTCAAAACTTCATCCCATTTCATAATTTCTAAGGTATTAATAAATGTCTGTAATTGTTCTCCGTCAAATGATCTTGTTTGAAAAGACTGGTTTACAGTTTGGTGAAAGTTAGTCGTATAGTCACAAATTTGGAAGACAGGTAAGTGGTCGCTTAGATCATTTATAAGTAAGCCACTAATTGTGGACCTGTGTAGCTCAGTTGTAAATATGTTGTCAATAAGTGTTGCACTATGCGTAGTTATCCTTGTAGGCCTTGTTATTAAGGGATGTAAACCATAACTATACAAATGATCAATAAAATTGTTTGTAGCAGCATGATTTTCATATTGCAAGAGGTCTACATTAAAATCTCCACACAAGTATACTATTTTGTCATTGCAGTTATTAAATATGTGATCTATATGTTCATTCAGTAAACCTAGATCTGTATTTGGTGCACGATAAATAGATGCAACTATTATGTTTTTACCAATACTAGTAGTAATTTCTGTACAAATAACTTCTGCACAATTATCTATACACTTTGATATAGTAGGTAGGGGTTTATGCTTTAGGGACTTATTTATATACAGTGCAACTCCACCTCCTGTCCGTTGGTTTCTATTAGTCTTAAAGCAATTATAGTTTTCTAGCTGATATTCATCATTTTCATTCATCCAAGTTTCAGAAATTGCAATGACATCAAATTTGCAATCTAACAGTGAAATACATGCTTTTAATTTGTTAAAGTTTGCAGACATGCTTCTGACATTAAAGTGTATTATTGAGAAATTGGATAATCTTTGATTTTTTGGTACGATTTTGGTATTGAATTCATCCTCTGTGTAGTATACACTATCACAGTCAACTCTATTATGGAAATTGTTGTCAGAGTCTATATCATCATTTATAGAATGTCAATTTTTCTGTGAGTAAGTAAAAGGTGCATAGTTAAGGTGTGTACATTGTTCATACAAGTCAATTATATTATCATTGAAACCTGATAAATTAAAGATTAGGTCTTGATCAGTTACATCACTGAAAAGGAATATTTCATTAACACAATTATTGCAGAACCAGTCTTCACTAGCACTAGATAAAGTAGTAAGCTGTTCATTTGTCAGGTTTGCACACTTTCGATGAACCCAAAGTTTACATTGGTCACAAAATATAGCATTTAATTTTACATTTTTAAAGCAAATGCTACAAGGGTTTTTCGAAGCCATGATGAAAAGTCAAGTGTTCACCATTTCAAGGACGAGTGTTCACAAGAGAATTTACTATAAGTAGACACCTAGTCCCTCCACTTTTTCCTCGGTCCATCCTAAGGAGAATAGGTCATCTGGCGAGTCGATCTTGAAGCGTTTCTCTTCGTTGTTTGGCATTTTCTTGACACAGAAGAGCTTGCAGTCGAGTGTGTAAGCCCGCTCAATCTCGTCGTCATGTTTGAGGTTGTAGAGCAATGTAGCTCTCATCTGTGGGTGATCATCGGTAACGTACACTCTAGGTCCGGTGTCACTTCGGAGGTTTTTTTTCTTGCGCATGAAGTCTGTTTTAACAACTCTCACGACAAATTTCGCAATGATGGTGCGAGGCTTGCCACTGGATCGATTTCCAGGTAGCCGATGGGTTACACTGATGTCATTCTTGGTGATAGCCACACCCGCCTTGCGTGCGAGCTTCACAACTTCGTCAGCTGTATCTTCATTGTCTCCCGTCTCAGGCAGTCCGTTGATGCGGATATTCTCCTTTCTTGTATATTGTTCGAGCTCGTCGAGTTTAAAACCCTGGAGTTGCGTCTGCTTCTTTATTTTCTGGCAATCTTTACTGTCACAACGGGTGCCCGACATGACGATTTCGGTGGCATTCACGACAGCCGTGACTAGTAGTGGTTCAATAGCAGTGATTACCTGAGCGATAATTCGGCCAATATCAAACGCATTTCTATCATCGTTCGTTTTCTTGTCGGTCGTCGACTCACGGGACGTTCTCACGTTTTTGAGCGCTTCGCTGACGGCTTTCTCGACCAACTCTTGCACGTTTGTTTCGTCTTCCTTCTTGTCATGTTCGTCAAGTTTTTCGTAACGATTTGCAGGCTTTTTAGGTTTTTTTTGGGACCCCGCACGTGAAGAACGTTCATTCGTCGCCATTTTATACCATAAAAAATGTAACTTAATCTATATATTATGCCTTCATATTGTGGGACAGGGTGTATTACATGAATATTTAACTATTCGTGAAGTATAAGTCGGATTTAAAGCAGACACCAAATGCTAGAGAGATTTTACATCGGTGCCGCGTTCCGCTGCTGTGTTCCGCAGTTTACAGACGCCTCAAACTGTCAACAAAACGACACGTCACCCGCTCGACAGCAACATTCCCTTGTCGAATATGTCCAACCAATCAGCGAATTAAAAAAAAGCTAGCCCCATGGATACAATTATACATCTTTTGCGCCGGTTTATCTTAAAATGGCATATTATGTGAAAACAAGTTTATAGGAAGTTGAGGAAAGTGATATGTAATCTATGGGACATGTTTTAAAATTGTATTTTAAACTTGGAGGAACTCAGAATGCAACTTTAATGTTCGTCGAAAATAGTAGCCGTCTACCAGAAACCGTTCGCGGGTGTTACCACTGTGGTAGCTGGGGGTTATGTCGCTTGAATAATCGGGCAACGGGGCCGTATTTGTAAGTTGACTCAGCACGCCTTAGTTAGTATTTTGCCCTTTCTACACCACACCCATCATATTTGTTTAGTTTCCTTCGTTTTTACGATATCTCCAGGAACCTCAAATTATATCTTTCACAACAACTTTTTGCTCCGAAAACCAAGCTTAGTATTGGCAAACGTGCTTTTTCTGTAGCTGCACCAAAAATCTGGAATCAACTCCCTATAGCTTTAAAATAATTTGAGACTACAGATACCTTTTGTAAAAAAATGAAGACTTATTTATTTGAAATTGCATTCCCACCCTAATCTTCGGCGGTCCCTTGCTCTAATAGCGTCTCTTGCTTATCCATGTTAAAGATTTTGGCCAACGATTCTTGTATGTTGCGCCTCTGAGCTAAGATTCCTGGGGATATAGGCACTATAGAAATGTATTATTAGTAGTATAATTAACGCCGGTGAAATAGTAAAGAACTGTCGGCGTCGTAAAATGATATCGAATGGCTGCAATTGGTGCCATGCTAATGACTGTCACTAAGATGGCTCGTGCTGTTTCAATGAATAGTTGCTAACTTGTGAGGAATTTATGGTTAGCTTTTGATAAAAAAAACGTTATCACATCAAACTTTCGCAGCACACGTAACGCCGTTACAACTATTACGTAATTAAGGTTTCCGTGAGGGAAATCACTGTTCATAGGAGAACATTGCCGCTTCGAAACGTATGCGTGCCGTGACAGTTGTCACTGGACGCATTATAACGTATTAACACAATACATTAGAACTCCATGCACCTTATATAAGTACCATATTTCGTCTAACAAGGTTATTCCTTTAAGGTGAAACAAAGGCAATGTGTGGGCCTGTACACCTTTTAATAGAATATGAGTTAATACAATCTATAACTTTTTGCAACTATCATTTACAGTATCACTTCTGAAAATTTATTTACTCAGAATTTATTTTCAAAGTGGCGACATATTGTGTTGTGTCAAGACACGCCCCGGATCCTTGACGAATAAGTGACTAATAATAATAATTTACTGCATTTCTCTGCGCAATACATCTGGCAATTATTACCGTTCAGAGTCGCATTACAATCTATATAAAATATACATCAATAATAAATATATAAGGATAGTAATAATAAAAACAGTTAACATTATTTAAAACGACAAGCTAAGAAAAAGTAATAATGAATCTACATATGCTATAAGCATCAAATAATATAATATAGCTGCCCTGCATATACCTTTTTCGAACGTAATGTCAGTAGCTCTTGAGATCGAGGAGACCGTAATGTAGGTCATGTATGAATACATATTCTTCAGGGGTATGCCAATTCTTGTCGGAAATTTTTGCTACGATACTAGTGGGGGCCAAGGAACTAGCTCCCGTAGGCATGGAATGTTAATTTATTAGTTTTTTTATAACTTTATTAGTGCATTTTCATATGTCTTAGCAATAAGAAAACAGATGTTGCCATTTAATAAAACAATCAACATGATTAACAGCAGTGTTTTACGTAATCACATCATGTTGGATGTTTACTCAATTGTATTGGAACGAGGACGGGTATAGTTCTTTCATGGTTGATATGGTGTGAGTTTAACGCTTAACACAGATATGACAGCACCTAACAGTCATTTCGTTGGCGTTAGAGCGTTCATTCTGAAGCATTGAACCTTTTGATTTCTGCACACCATAGTATATAGTATTCAAGCATACATTATACTCAACTTCTAAACATCTTTATGTCCATATCTAAGATAGCTCTTAAGAAAATAACATACTATAATGTATGTGCATAAAATCGGATACACAGAGAATCTGCATAAAACGTGTTATATGATGTTCTGTAGTTAATTTGTAGTTAATGTTAATATTGTATCGAGTGGTTTTATTATTATGAACGTAAAAAATCTCATGTTGTTATTGTGAGAAATGCATAAATGTGTCTCGTTGACATCTACTATTATGTTGCTACCGCTACCGCTTCCGTTACTACTGTTGTGCTCCGTGTGTTACTTGTGTGACTTTTGAACTCTTTCATAAGCTGATAAGCCATAGCACCGTTGGAGACATTAACAAATATGTATTCATATCCTCTCATTTCGTGTACATGCCAGTGCAATTGGCAAGCTGCACTTGTTCCGTTTATGAATCCACGCGATCTGCCGTTGTTCAGATGTGTACGTCCCCTTTATCTCACCTTCGACCGATGGTACATCCACGCTGTGGCTGCGCCGTTTCCATAATCCATATAGTTTGCATTCCTTTGTCTTCAGGCACATCAACCTATTGTCGAACCCTTAATTCGTCAAAGCTTCTGTTCGTCTGCCTTTCCAAAACCACACATGTGTATCTTTCAGGCATAACCTGATATGTGGTATATGCAACTCGAACACCGTATATTACACTAGCGATTGCCGAATATTATAATACTCATTTCTAATTCGTTGACTCCCCGTCTAGAACTAGATGTGTCGCCAGTCAGTCATGCTCCTCCCAAATCAACCAGGCTACGGGCCGCTACGGTGACACGTTATTTGTTGTAATAATGTACACTGATGTTATATTCCACGAAACATATATTTGAAATTTGATGGCATTTTTAATTGTTCATATTGACTAATATTGCCATCTATTGTATGATGTTGATAAACGATTTTCAAAAAATGTTGTTTAGTGCGTAGTTTTTACATCTTGTTGAATATAATAGAGAAATACCACTATTGCATTTTACTATTACTTGTGTTTAACATGTTTCAATATATAGTATTATAATTAATCATTGTGTACTAGACCCTTAATAATTATTAATTTATTATGTAAACACATTAACACAACAACATTTAAGGTATATTTCTGGAAGCGGTACTGGGGAAACTAATTAAACTCATGGTTACAATACAAATAGCAATTATGCAAATACAATTGTAATTTCATAATTTTCAGTACAAAACATGATCATTTTGTTCTTACTTAGCCTTATTATTGTTGCTTATTATTTAACGATTTTAATAAAATAAATGATTTCATTATGTGGTGATGATTTGTCTTAAAATTAAATATATACATGTTTTCTTGTCGATTGTAATATATAAGTTAGATTGTATAAATGTATTGTGGCTACATGGTTTTGCTTTATTAATTTCTACTGAACGTGATCTTACTGCATTATAATTATGTCGTCATTATTGTTAGTTGGTGTTTTAATCTGCTCTGTTGCCATATATTAAGGTTTGTTGTAATCGTAAACTTTTGCAAGTTTATAATACTGTACTGCGTCTAAATTGTCCACGTTGCTTCTTTTAACAGAAGTTACATGCTAGTCTTAATCCTAGGCCTGCCATTAGCCGCAATATGAGATTTGCTACAATTAATATTCGTTCTATTCTTTTTTCTATTCTCGGCATGACAGCGTCTTTGAATGATTTGCTACTATGAAAACTTGGCTAAGACCACGCGTTACCGGTGTATGTTTTGCTGATATAAATCCTCCAGGATATGCTTTCTTTCACCAACCACGGTTAGCTGGAAAAGGTCTTGGAGTGGGAAGTTCTCGTACCGAATAATTTTGTTATAATTAACATACATTCCGTCCCTTCATACTCTAGTTTTCAGTCAATGTGTGTTGACATTTCCGAGTGTTTTTATCAAGCTATCCCAACTGCCTGTATTGTTCACCAGGGGATTCCTTTAATTTCTTCAATTTTTTTTTAAAGCAGCTGCTTGTTAATGTGAATTTTGGTCATTAAAATGTATGTATATTTTATAAATTAATCTTCACATGGACGCACCTACAACAATAAGTACTTATTTATATGATATACTGTCCTCATCTGATGTCAAACAGCATGCTACGTTTTCACTATCCAAAAAGAAACTTTCGTATAGACATATACATAAAATTTACACCACTACTTGCTGTACCGACTATTTGGAATTTGCTTCCTCTTTGTGTTAAATCAGTTGAAAATATTACGCAATTCAGCCTTCATGTAAAAACTTACCGTCCTAACCTTGTGTATCCGCCTTAGCTTCCTGGCGTATCCATATGTTGACAACTTGAATACTGCTTATAAAATTTGATATTGATTATAACTTTAGCCTTGAAGCGCCTCTGAGCTTGTTTTTCGAGAACTTAGACCCTATGCGCAGAAGAAGGTACCTTATTATTATTATTATTCTTATCATATGTACATTATCTTAACATAGTTCGTCTCGCATGCATATGGTACAGGAAAACAGGAAAATAAACAAAAGTTCAGAGTCGCTAGAAACGTTTGGAAACCCACTCAAAATGGCTTGACGACCCAATTTTGGGTCGCGACCCAGGGGTTAAGAACCGCTGCTATAGGCCACCATATGCATGCCATCTTAGTAGCAATGAACATGCAATAAAGTATATATTGTCATATGTTATGTATCAATGTTTTATTAATGGATACAGTTATGTGTGTTATGAGATGTCTCCCAAAGCTGTATACAGCAATTCGATATGCGACGCAGCATAGCTCTCAGAAAAACCGACGAAACGCATACAAACACATAAAAACAGAACAATTTAATGCACTGCGTGGCTACTGGATGAACTATAAGTTATAGTAAGCAACTTTTCATATACTTCCACAAAAGGATTTCTACAGAAAAAAACCAAGTTATATATGATGAATTTGGCGTGTTCGTCGGCGGCAAGATTGACAAAAGTCTGCGGTGGTCACTTTCGAACGCCGTTTGCAAGCCTAAATACGAATGTACGAGCATAAAAAGACATTGAACGTTATATATATATATACATGTATTAAACAATAGCATTAAAATAAATAATGAAGTCATCAACCAGGTTGGCAAGTATAAAAATTACATGATTTATTACCCAAGTCATTTACAAATTTTGCAATCAAAAGAGTCGAGACAAAATAGAAGAATAACCAGACAATTCAACCTTTTGTTAAAGAGAAACTTAGAATACAGTTTTCGTCTAAGCTGCCTATATGCACAATGCAATCGCTTCAATGGTCTACGGCTGTACTCGGTTGGTTGATCACGCAGCTTGTATTCATGCTAATACAGTGGTTCTCAAAGTGCGGGTCATTTGGTAATTTCAGGAGGTCGTTTTATGACCTTGTGCGTCTTTATGTTGCTTTGTGACATTTCCATAGCGAAGGATACTGTCCATCACAGAATATGCAAACCTTTGGTATAAAAAACACGTAATAGGTTTGGTCGTTTTGGACAAATGATGTCAAAAAGGGGTAATGGCGCAAGTACGCTTGAGACCCACTGTAATACACCAAGGCAAACGGACAGCTCATAGTCTCACAGCTCAAGTTGAGATAACATAATATGATTGCGTAAATATCTTGGTATGCTGTACATTAATTACATACAATACAAGAACTACCAAAGTTGATGGTCTATTTCGAAACATCTGCAAGGTTTCTTGCATGAAGTGTCCTTTCTAGTGCCATCAGTGTGAACCAAGATATACTTATACTAATGTCATTACTCATATACAACATTTAGAGGAATGCAAAACACACATAAATTACAAGTTAATTAACCCGACGACAACATGTGACCTCTTGTACAACTAATAACTGCCATATTTTCCTTTTCAATAATGACACATTATTAAGGAGAACAAATAAATAAATACTGACGTCCAAAGCATCTTGTCCCAGTATTCTGCAGTTATGGAAATCAAAGGTATATTATAATGGCAACTACACATTGAAATACACCTCGTAGCGGAATCAAAATTGGCAAATGTGTATTGTATGTGAAAGACAATGGCATCCTTGTCAACATGTCAATATTTTTAGATTAAACGCTTGTTGAATACAGTAGAGAAAACAATACTGTATGCCATCACGAATGGATCCAATTAGTAACATATTATTCGATAATACAACAGCGAATATAACTATTTATATTAGCTGGTTAGTTACAGGCATACTGTGTCTGTGTCAACAGATGGGTCAATGCGCTACAACTGTTCACACTTCACATTGTTCCAAGACAGTTCTTGGATCGCTCTCCCCTGTACGCCTAACCACGTTTAAAGTTGTTGGTAGTTCGACGTCACCGCGAATAAGACAAACCACACGGCGGGTGTCTCCAGTTTCTTGAATTCCGCTTTTGTCCTCGGCATTCTGTACCGGCAATTGGCGAGCGACGTTATCGGCCATAGTTCTACTTCTCTCGTATAACAGTGAACGTTCTCTGAAATAACAATAGACATACCTTACTGTACGTTTAAGGCTACCTACATATCGCTGTTGACATCTGTAGCGACTACATTGATGCAGTAGGCCTGTCCCTCTACACTGCCAGCCCGCGCTTATCTGTGTCTTATCACACGCTCCCATCATTACGCTATTAAATCAACGCCATAAACGCCTTTTCTACAATCTGATCCGTATCTACTATTGTTTACTCGTTTCATATACTGCCTTTCTTTAAAATACTCCAACGGTTTGTTTGCATGCTGTTCTTTAGAACATTTGTCTTGTGACACTAGTTTATCTTCTTTACTAAACATTATATGTTCTTGATATTTTATCTTTGGCCTTACCAAATACGACCGTGAGCATTCATCTCCCCTAAATGTTATACCAACAATCATACTGGCTAAAGGTAACGTAGTGTAATTATTATTATATATACACTGTATATATATATATATATATATGTATATATGGAGAGAGTGAGAGAGAGAGAGAGAGAGAGAGAG
>OZ023215.1:34859896-34951953 GCA_963995525.1 Escarpia spicata
ATTACACTAAGTTATTCCTTGAGCCAGTATGATTGTTGGTATACCATTTAGGGGACATGAATGATCACGGTCGTTGTTGGCAAAAGATAAAATATCAAGAAAATATAATGTTTAGTAAAGTCACTAGATTAATGTTCGAAGAACAATGTGCAAACAGAACTTGGGAGAATTTTTAAGAAAGGCGTAAATGAAACGTGTAAACAGTAGTAGATACGGATCAGATAATAGAAAAGCCGTTTATGGCGTTGATTTAATAGCGTAATAAGGGGAGCGTGTGACAAGGCACGGATAAGCGCGAACAGGCAGTGTATGGTGACAGGCCTAGTACATCAATGTAGTCGCTACACAGGTCAACAGCAATATGTAGAGGTAAGCTTTAACGTAGGATAAGGTCTGTCTATTGTTATTTCACAGAACGTTCACTGTTGTACGAGAGAAGTAGAACTATGGCAGACGCACGCGAATTGCCGGTACAGAATGTCGAGGACAAAAGTGGAATCCAAGAAACTGGAGACACCCGCCGTGTAGTTTGTCTTATTCGCGGTGACATCGAACTACCAGCAGCTTTAATCGTGGTTAGGCGTACAGGGGAGGGCGATCCAGGAACTGTCTTCGAACAATGCGAAGTGTGGAAAGTTGTATGAACGTGTAATTTATGTGTGTTTTGCATTCCTCTAAGTGTCGTATATAATTAGTAATGACACTAGTATATCTTGGTTCACACTGATGGCACTAGAGAGGACACTTCATGCAGGAAACCTTGCAGATGTGTCGAAATAGACCAGCCACTTCGGTAGTTCTTGTACTGTGTGTAATTAATATCAAACTTACCAATATATTTGAACAATTATATTACGTTATCTCAACTTTAGCTGTGAGACTGAGAGCTGTCCGTTTGTCTTAGTGTATTACAGTGGGTCTCAAACGCGCTTGCGCCATTACCCCTTTTTGACATCATTTATCCAAAACGGCTAAAAATATTACCTGTTCTTTGATACCAGGGAATGTTCGCACATTTTGTGATAGACCGTATCTTTCGCTGTAGAAATGTCACAAAGTTTGACAGCACTTTTCTCAACCAAAACTACTGATCGTGGTCTAGACAAAAAGTACAAATAGCTGTTCCGAGCAGTGCGAGGTTTTTTTGGTTTGCTATTTTTAAAGAGACAACACAATTAAGGATGCCTCCGCCATTGCATATGCTTCTTGTAAATCGTGTGTGATTAACTGTGCATTTTTAGTGTATGCAACATAAAAACACACAAGGTCATAAGACGACCTCCTGAAATTACCAAATGACCCCCACTTTGAGAACCACAGCATCAGCATGGGTGATCATCCAACCTTGAAACTCGTACAACCGTAGATATATTGATGCGATTGCATTGTGCATATAGTGTAGGATGTGTATAAACATTGTATCAGGATCTCTTAATAATATTGTGCATGACAATGTTTGCTTAATTATATGTTAGTATTTTGATATAATAACTAGTATTATTGGCTTCGTTAAAGAACAATATAAGTAACTTTATTTTACAACGTAACAACGTAACATACAGTTAACACACACATGTCTTACAAATGGAAATGTCTTACATTGTATGGATGTCACTTGGCTAAAAGCCGTCTTCCAGTGATACCATTTAAAGCAAATTATCGTTACTCTGTGATTACTAAATCAAAATCTCAACAATCATCAAAATCATGTTAATTGAATCACTAAAATTCAACACCAGCCAACTCTGTACTATACAATATTAAACCGGAGTATTAGTTAACATGTAGTATGTGCACTTGCTGGTGATATGTGATAACAAACTGAGAAGTTTGATCCATTGAAATAATATATAATTGAATAGAGAAATTTTACTTGGTTTACAAAGTAGTGTAAAAACGATAATAGACTTACAAACACAGGTAGATTTTCATTTAATCAGTTTGATTACATTCTGAACATCTAGGATTTAAACAATTCACTTGTCGAAGATATGCATTTAAGTAGAAGTCACACAGCATGTGTCTAAACTGTAATCTGAGTTTAGTGTTTCTTATTTAACGTCTATATTGTTCCAGATTCTTGTGAAATTGTGTTTAGGCAGCTTAAACGAAAAATGTGTTCTAGGTGTCTCGTTAACAAGAAGGTTGCATCGTCTGGTTATTCTTATTCTTTTGTCTAGAGTCTTTTTGATCGCAAAATCTGTAAATGATTGGGTAATAAATCTGGCCACTATTATACTGCCAACCTGGTTGATGATTTCATTATTTATATTAATGCTATTGTTTACTATGTAGTTTGTATTTACAGGACTAAAACACAGAAATGTGTCTTTTTGACGTCCACTCACAATTTGTTAGCACACAACCAGTTGCATAATTGTTTTAATTCTTAATATACTATAATATAATATAATAATATATGCATATTATGCCCTTTTCAGCCTAAACTGCTCAAAGACGCTTTACAAATTCATTGAAGAAAAATATACAATCACACATTAAAAAAAACCTGAAAATATAAAATTAGTATATATCTATATAAGGAAAAAACTATGGACAATTAAAACTAGATGTCTAAGATATATAAATAAATAAATAAAGTATATACAAATAAAGTAACTCTAAAATAAACATATACAGAACTATCTATGAACAATACAGGTGTTTTATATACAATGTCATCAATAATTAAAACTGTACTAAAAGCTTTGCAAAACAAGTAAGTCTTTAACTGTCTTTTGAATACATCCGTCGATGGAGCCTGACGAATGGATAGGGGTGTGTTGTTCCACAGTGTGGGTGCAGCCACAGAGAAGGCCCTGTCCCCCAGTGGCGTCTTTGACATGGACACAGCCAGCAGCAACCTGCTTTCAGACCGCAGTGATCTTTTTGGATTGTGTTTCTTGTTTCACTTTTGTATCTAAATTTTCAATATCATATCCTGATTGATAAACAGTGGTATCATCAGCAAAGATACCAAGTTTAGCGACCAAATTCACTATGTCGTATATGAATTAGAAAAAGCACAGGTTCTAGTATGGATCCTTGTGGTATTCCATGTGGCCCGATGATCATAGAGGTTCAAAGGCACAATAGTAAAAACTTTGAATGATGAAAGATTGTTTCAAAATAATATTTTCGGGGAGACATAAAAACCCTCATAATCATAGAATACTGTGATAGCACATAGATAGCAGAATATATTGTAACTAACATGTTGCAGTCTCTGGCCCGATAATCATAAATACCACGTGCCACTAAAAAGTAAAAAGGCACAGTCGTATGAACTTTGAATGTTGTTTTCGGGGAGACTTCAAAAGCCGTAATAATTATATAATAATAATACTACAGTACTACAGTGATGACATAGTATGTTAGAACTAATATATGTTGCAGTCTCTGGCCCAATAATCATAGTATCGTATGCCACTTAGACAGTTCAGAGACACAGTAGTAGCAACTTCGAATGATCCGAAAACGTTTCAAAATAATGACCGGCGCCATTCAGTATATATTTAAGTATCTGTGTCCCAATAATGTCGTTGCACAAAGATCTAATATATTATGTCCAGGTCCTTTGCAGAAAGGATTTCTTTTACTTTTCCCACGTTTGTTTTAACAAGAACCCTTCCTGCATATGTCCAGCAATCATTGATTTTCTTTTCCTTCTTGAGGAATCTTGTTTTGGAAGCAAATGATGCTAAAAAACTTATGCTTTTAATTGCAAAACCTTAGGCAGACATTCAGCAGAAACACAGACTGCGTAAAATCATTATAAAACCGAGGAACATAGATATCGATGCCACTATAGGCGCCTTGCATCATGGGATTTAACAGCGCGCTCAAGGTCGTATTGTGTTCACCGTCGTTACAAGTTTACACCGTCTGGGGCTCTCCATAAGGTATATCACGCTATATTTAAACATTTGTGAGAACCCCGACCATATTGTTCCGCTTCACAACACTGGCCTGCAATACCCACAGCAACATTCATTTGGAGAAGGACGCCCTATTATGCTCAGATACATTTGATGCATGTCGATGTGACTCATAGGGCATACACATGTAGAATATACTAACCATTCAGATATGGACTGGCCAAGCCGAACGGTTATCAATACTTGGATGATGGCCATTTAATCGTGTGATATAAACAGGCTAGGTTGACCATGTATAGCTGCAGTGACAATTGAAAATGACATTAGACCTATATTGCTTACACCAATTCTAGCTAAGGTTTTTGAGTCTCAAGTGCTAAAGTGGGCCGATATTTATGTTATACCACAAATAGACGACAAGCAGTTTGGAGGTATGGCAGGGACTGGTACCACGGACGCTCTTGTTGGAATGCTTCACAAATGGTACGAAACCACCGATGTAACGGGACGTTTTGTAAGAGTGCTATTTCTCGACTAAAGTAAAGCATTTGATCCAATTATCCATGATATACTAATACAGAACCTGATTGGAATGGAACTACCAGCACACCTGGTCTGATGGATGGCGGCGTGTCTACTAGACCGTGAACAGAGAGTAAAAATCGGCGACGCTATGTCAAAGCCAGGCTACCCTAATGGGGGCGTTCCCCAGGGAACTTTGTCAGGATCAAAACATTTTGTGGTTCATATCAATGTTTTGAAAACATCTTGTCCTATGCTTAAACATGTTGAAGATTGCACCATATTTGAAATATGCAATCAAAGTATGATATCTGTTATGCAGGATTCTACTAACATTATTGAGCGGTGTTATATACTAATAATGATATGCGCATCAATACGAGTAAGACAAAAGAAATTATTATATGTTTCGGTAAACATATAACATTTGTAGAATATCTGCCGTATATTTATATAAATGGGACAGATATTGTGAGATTTATTCAGACAAAAGTTCTCGGTGTAACTATATCATATGATTTAAGTTGGAATGCACATCTATATGAAATAGTTTCAAAGGCAAGAAAGAGAGTGTATAATGATCTATCAGTTGAAACGTGCTGGTATCAACCAACCAGTAGTTCAATATGCCTCTCCGGTATGGCATAAGAACTTGCCTAAATAGTTATCGGACAACATCGAGATAATTGAAAAAAGGTGTCTCAAATCTATATGTCTTGGTTGTGTTTACGAGGATATTCTGCAAATGGTAAACTTACCAACGCTGCACGATAGATGCTATGAATTGCGTAAAGGGTATTTCGCTAGAATAAAGCGTAGTGACCACAAACTTAATAAGCTACTACCAAATACTCGAGATGTGCCATTCAACGAGTTACCCGCCCCAAAGGCGAACACAAATCGCTACAAAAACTCATTAATTTCACGGTGTTTAGTACACTGCCAGAATATTTTGGTGTATGTTTAACAGTAAATTGTAATACTTAAACTAACTGATTTAATTGCAGTATATAATGAGTATCTTATTTTTAATGAAAGATAGTAATGCAATTATAATGTACACGTTTTAATATAAAGCGCCTCATACTGAGTGAGTTGTGTTCACGGGGTGTAATTTATTTAATAGTATCTTTAGTGTAGTTGCGTTAATTTTATTGAGTACAACATGTTTTATGAGTATCGTACCATAATGTAGTGTCGCCTTGTAACAGCATGCTACTTGTGTGGATGTTGGGATTTTATGGTGAATCCAACTGAAAAGTTGCAAATAATAATACATTTATTCTATTATTATTATTTTTATTATCATTCTATTCTATATTACATCGGTTTGTGATATGATTGTGCACTTCTTGGCAAAAGTATGAACATTGGTATACTTATTCATATAACACTAGGTACCAGTCGCAATCGAAATGGTATCTAGACGCCATCTTGATTTGTAAAATGGCCGCCATGGAAACCATTACCCTAGTATCTCAGCTTCTTAGCAACGCAGAAACATGTTATTGGTGGCTAAACTAACATTTACAGGGTGAAGGAATCGGCCACATTTAAACACCCATGATGGCTCACATACAAAATAACATATTTCTGTTTCAATTCAGCTTCTGTGCAACACAGAAAAACATCATATTTGTGTTTAATCACATGATAAATGAGTCAATTATTCTAAATATGATATAAGCATAAAATGACGGTTATGTATAATTTCAAAATAACTGCCTTGCATATAAGTTTCCCGAGACTCATCTAAGGACCTTAGGTTAAACGCCATTATGTGGCATTACAATGAATTTTGGTGTGTCGATTTCTTGCAGAAACAGCAGAATCAATATCACTAAAATACAATTTGCCAAACGACCCTCGGACAACAAACAACGGCACCACGAAACTGAGGATAGCCCACTGGAAAACTGAAACCATTTTGCAACAGATTATCTCCTTTGGCATGTCGAGAAAGCAAGCATGGGCTCTCACTGGGAATATACCAAGTTATTGGTTTGTTCCTACTACGTAATGCAGAACAAACCACAACATAATGTAATGCTTTATTATTTAAGCGAACAGCATTAGGCTTTATGTCAATAACTGCACATAGCATGGACCAGGAAGAGCATTGTGGAGACTACAACGAAAGCAAGTGCATACATATCATTACAACTATGATAATCAGGCGCTGATTCAGGGAACGCAATGCTCGTTATGCTTGAACAAGCGTCAAAGGACCGTTGAGTTGTAGGCACTCTGCGGACCCAGAGTGTGCGTGTGGTGGTCACGCTACGTTTTGTTGTGAAGGTCATTGATGGGCTTCAAGAGGGTGTAGTAAACTGTAGTGGGAGGATTGGGGTCAGCGTCAAGTGGGGTATGTAGTTGGAGGTTTTCGCGAACCTGAAGGGGGATGCAGTTGCAGGTCTTCAATACGGGTGCAGTTGGTTAACTAAATGTGTGGCTGCACGTCCAGGATAATTATATATAAGATCCACCCTTGATAGCATGTACAACCTAATTATGCTGCCTGATTAAACCTGTTATTTCATGTAGTTATACGTCGGGAAAATCATGTGGTAGACACTGTTGACATCGTATTGTTATCATCATTATTGGCAATAAGTTGCCATTGCAAACGTAATAAGAACCTGTTTTGTAACGGAAACCATGACAGTACCCATTTTACTATAACTTTTAATATTAAGTAATAATATTACTAAATAAAGACATATGTTTACTGAAAACGGTAACATGGTGTGGGAACCTTCTAAAAGAAACCATGGTGTGAAAGCAGAGTCCTATAAAATATACAGATCACAAACTAAGGAAATCGTTTACGACGTCAGCTTAGCGTAGAACGAGTCTTGTTTTTCTGCTATTTCAGAGAAAGGAAACTCTTCCACGAGAGCGCTTGAGGCATGGCGGAAAAGAACAAGGTCGACGTCGTATGCAGATTGCTACAGACAACCCAGGGCAGGGAATGAGTAGAGGAAACTGGAGACAGTAATCGAGTGATGTGTCTCATTCGCGGCGATGTAGACTTAAATCAGACACCAGGAAAAATCTTTTTTAGGCGTCGACGCCTAGGCAGTCCAACGACATATTTTCAACTATGTGAAGTATCGAAAGTTATTGATTGTTTGAGTGATTGATTGACAATTTTATTTCTATTCGGTGACATACTTAGTTTTCACTATTTTCGATGGCCGAGCCATTCATACACCATTTACATCAATCATACAACACGTGTTGATATATGTACAAAGGATACAAGTTAAAAGAGATTACAATAAATAAATAAATAAAATAATAACTAGAATGCATGAAATAAAAATAAGAAGATAAAGTAGTCATAACATACAGGAACAGATAAAAACAAAGTACATTTAAAATGGTGGTGTAGCACTCAGATATTTGCGTAGGTTTTTTTTGGGCAAAAGAATGGCCGTTTTTAATTTCAATTTATTCCGTAATTTCAGACCGGATACATTGAAACTGCGTTGATAGTAGGCAGTTTTGGCGTTGGGTGGTTTCGGCTGAGAGGCATTTTTGGTATTGTAGGAATGACTATTTGATGTAAACATATCACACAAATATTGTGGTGCTAGACCCTCTACACACTTGTACATAAGAACACATTTACATTGATATGAATTCTAACATCAGCCATCTTGGCAATGGACTGATAAGTGCCAATTATCATAAATTCTGTACATTAATACTAAGTTTGTTAATATCAAAATACTGTTTCACTTCGCATAAATCACTGTTGATATTGGATTCTAATTGAGCCGAACACCCTGTTTTTGCAGCTGAAAAGTTATATAAATCATATGCGCCTGGAACATCAATATGTTTTTAAGATGGCAACTTAGTATGTTTTGTTCTGACATCGAAACTACAACAGTGTTTGTATGATAGTTGTTTGTATCATAGTCACGACTTTGACTACTTTCCCCATTACGGCTATTGGAAATATAGGCCTACTTTGTGTCATTGCATTTGTGTGTTTACCTAATAAATTAGCTTTTAACGCAGAGTACAGCGTGTTCTAATATAATATCATTCAAGCACACTAAATGTGTATGATGTGTATGGTTTGGCACCGACTGGCAGGGCACAGGAGCCAGGCAGTCTCTCTTGCAGAGGGCAGGTGTCTCGACTGTAAGGCTTTTGTATGATGAAAATGACGTTATATATATGGACAATGTGTGGTGATCGATCTATTCGAAAGAAAAGGACACTATTGTACACAATATGTATTACAAATAGGTGATTATACCTTATTGTCAGCACGATCACTTATGTATGTCAAGTATCTTGTATGCTAGTATAGTAATGTGCATGAAGTAGAGAATGTACGTACAGGAGCTTGATCTCCAAGTGTGCGAGGTTGCACGAGTTGTACATAATTTCTGCACAGTGAGATTGGCATAGCGGGTGTATAAATAGGAGATTTAATTGCATGGGAAATGTCAAGCATTCTCAGCATGAACCAGCATCACCCCGTCCTAATATCTTGGGGCATTCGGTTAATAAACAACCTCTCTTGGGAGGGCTTGACACCGAGAGGGATGCAGGCCCCAGGATTGTCTGGTCACGTGGCCGCAGTCACGTGATCATGATCGAGTAGCTGGCCCAGGACCATGTCCGGTCACGTGAACACATCCGGGCCTCGCAGCCAATCCGCTCGGTGTCACAGCTTGCCCCAGAGAGATCCAGCCGGGCTGTCCCATTTGCCAAAGATTTATAATAAAACATTGCTTATATTAATGTGTTGGTGTTGTTGTGTCATAAACTAACCATAAATTCCTCACAAGTTACCAACTATTCATTGAAACGGCACGAGCCATCTTAGTGACTGTCATTAGCATGGCACCGATTGCAGCCATTCGATATCATTTTACGACGCCGACAGTTCTTTACTATATCACCGACGTTAATTATACTACTAATAATACATTTCTATAGTGCCTATATCCCCAGGAATCTTAGCTCAGAGGCGCAACATACAAGAATCGTTGGCCAAAATCTTTAACATGGATAAGCAAGAGACGCTATTAGAGCAAGGGACCGCCGAAGATTAGGGTGGGAATGCAATTTCAAATAAATAAGTCTTCATTTTTTTACAAAAGGTATCTATAGTCTCAAATGATTTTAAAGCTATAGGGAGTTGATTCCAGATTTTTGGTGCAGCTACAGAAAAAGCACGTTTGCCAATACTAAGCTTGGTTTTCGGAGCAAAAAGTTGTTGTGAAAGATATAATTTGAGGTTCCTGGAGATATCGTAAAAACGAAGGAAACTAAACAAATATGATGGGTGTGGTGTAGAAAGGGCAAAATACTAACTAAGGCGTGCTGAGTCAACTTACAAATACGGCCCCATTGCCCGATTATTCAAGCGACATAACCCCCAGCTACCACAGTGGTAACACCCGCGAACGGTTTCTGGTAGACGGCTACTATTTTCGACGAACATTAAAGTTGCATTCTGAGTTCCTCCATGTTTAAAATACAATTTTAAAACATGTCCCATAGATTACATATCACTTTCCTCAACTTCCTATAAACTTGTTTTCACATAATATGCCATTTTAAGATAAACCGGCGCAAAAGATGTATAATTGTATCCATGGGGCTAGCGTTTTTTTAATTCGCTGATTAGTTGGACATATTCGACAAGGGAATGTTGCTGTCGAGCGGGTGACGTGTCGTTTTGTTGACAGTTTGAGGCGTCTGTAAACTGCGGAACACGGCAGCGGAACGCGGCACCGATGTAAAATCTCTCTAGCATTTGGTGTCTGCTTTGAATCCGACTTATACTTCATGAATAGTTAAATATTCATGTAATACACCCTGTCCGACAATATGAAGGCATAATATATAGATTAAGTTACACTTTTTATGGTACGGAACGTCGATGGAACGATTGACACCTACCGGGGGTTCTGGCAGTCACTAACGAAATTTCATCGTCGTTCCATCGCATAGAAATATACCTTAACATCGACAGTATGCCTTCTTATTGCCAGACAGGTTGTATTACATGGATATTTAAGTATGTATGAAGTACCAGTCTGATGCGAAGCACACGTCGAACGAAAGACAAAAGATGTCTACATCGGTTCCGCGTTGTTCCGCCTCCATCAGCGGTTTACAAAGCCCCGATATTTTGGAACGTCAACAATAACATGAACACATGTCATGTTCGATGTTGTCTAGGCAAAGTCAAGACGTTATTAATCGTGTTATTTGTATCAAATACGTCATGTTCAAATTAATGCTGTGAGATCATGTCGCTATCTGTGATTAAGAATCATCGTGTCACGAGAATTGTGTAGTAGCATACGTCAATAACAAGGAAAATAGACTCCAGAGTCCAGTTTCCAAGATAAAACGAAATAACATTGAATCGATTATTGTTGTGTGCACTGACAATTCAGTATCCGTTTCGTAATGTGTCATTTGTTCCATTCTGTTTAAATGCGTCGGTGAAAGTTTATATTGAAATTAAACTTTTTACTGGTTGGCTAATCATCATTCAGTGTAGTTGTTAAAATATTGCATTGCCACGGAACTGCGCGA
The DNA here is from genome assembly GCA_963995525.1 of Escarpia spicata. NCBI lineage: Eukaryota > Metazoa > Annelida > Polychaeta > Sabellida > Siboglinidae > Escarpia > Escarpia spicata. The sequence continues at coordinate 34,870,873 of OZ023215.1, forward strand.
CGCACGAAATTGGGACACTAGATGTATATCGTTTCGACAGTAAGGTTAATGGAAATGAGTATACCGTGGCGTGAATAATACTCTGAGCAAGTTTGTGACAGTGTGCCTACTGGCCCACACATATAGCCCAGGTTGTCATAACATTAATTTATTTCGATTTTTGTTTTGAAGGTGTTTACTGCTGGTGCATTGATACATTGATACATTGCATGTATTGTACAGTATAAATGTATACCTAATTTTACTTGTATACAACTGGTGGAAATAAAATACTAGTTTTATTTCATTATATCAATTCTATTATTAAATGTAGCCGTTATCATATAATTGTAATAATGTTTACTTGCCAGAAATATATAAATCGTAATTGATTACACTTATATTCTAAGTTATCATACATTTCAATAGTAATCATAACTGATTATATTTGTGGTGTAATCACCTCACCCTTGGTATTGGCTTTTATATCAACTATAACTTCTCAACTCAAGTTCTATTTCCAGCATAATTATATGTAAAGCTAAGCAGTATCTAGCCGTTTTTGAAAGACACACCTTGATAATAAATATCAAATTCAATAAACATATAAATAAAATTCAGAAAAAAAAAAATATCAAATTTAACAATCCAGTGAATAGAAAGGCACAAGTTACAAACAAGCCTGTGGTAATAGTAATGTTGTAAGTAATAGTAACAATAATAGTTTGAATAAAAATACAATGTAATAGTAAGAGAAAGCAATGTAATAGTAATTGAACTATTATTTTTATATTACTATTGGACATTTCAAAGTTAACTTTCAGTTGCACTTATTTGCGATATGGTTATTTAATTATTTACAATGAAACAAGTTTCACCAGGTTTTATGATTGCTCTTATGTGAATCATGGCCCTCAGTCATTTTCACCCTGGAGGTTGTGAGAGTTTGCATAGCACTAGCAGACATTGTCATCAAATCCTCCACTCTCTGCGCGCCAATAACACTAACACATGTCGATGTCTGCGGTCAGCTAGTGCCAACATCTGCTGTCGTCAGAGATCTCGGTTTTACTGTTGATGCCGGCCTCTCGATAGCGGCACAAGTAGCAAATGCGTGCCGGAGTGCATTGATACATACCTGATTGATACCTGCACCGAATATCATGTATATGCGACACACTGACAGACAGACAGACAGACAGACAGACAGACAGTATTTATTTTGACCATCATAAGCACATAAACTACAATATAAAATTCAACGTAAAGTCAGGGAGGCTCCCATTAAGACAATTATATGCCGCTATCATGGGAGCCACCCTACTGATGTAACATAGTTATAAGATTATCACGTGATCAACTATATATGCATACATATATGTGTATACATAGTATATACATAAATTAGTTTAAACAAAGACAGAATGACAGATGTAACAGTTAGAAATATGACAACATGATTAACAATTCTTGATAAAATAATGATTGGTATAAATGGAAAAACCATATATAAACTATGTGTAGAAATTTGATCAAGGATGATAGTTGGAGTATTGTTAACAGTTGGTATAATGTTGTGTCTGATGTACGTTTAGCATATTGATGATTAACTCTGGGAATAAAGAAGTTGTTTTACCACGTGTGTTGTATTGGTGAATTGCAAAGTTGTATGCGTATGGAATACGACTGAAGTGTTCTGGTATAACCTTGTTGATCGATTTGTAATAACATTTGAGCTGTAGGAGACTGTAGGTGTCATCCAGCTTAAGACATTTACATGCTTTCAAGATGGGATATGTGTGAGAATTGTATTTACTTGAAGTAACTATTCGCACTGCTTTCTTTTGAAGTTTAAAAATGCGTTGGGCTTGATGACCCCACACCAGTATGTCATAATTAGTCTTAATGAGCGAATTAAACATTATATAGATAATGTGTATAATTCGATCGGAACAACCAAGTGTCTCATACCTGCTCTTGTTACTTCAAGAACAGACTATGGGAACGCTATTTTGTACGAAATATCCGACCGGTTACTCCACCGCCTTGAGATGATGGTACGACACTCTGCGGCCAAAGTCGTATTACGTATTAGGCGGGGTGATTGGCAGAGCATCACGGCAGCTCTGAATAACCTGCACTGGCTGCCGGTACAAGTTACTCGTGCTTGTATTCATCGCCCTTCACGACAAGACGCCGGCCAACCTCGCGTCATGATTACAAAGCGCCGCGCATTTCGGTCAACTGACCGTGGACTATTGACTGTACCGCGGCACAACTGGTGCCAATAATCAACTGTCAACCTAGCCTCGATTATCCAGGTCCCGTGACATGGCAGCATTTGTCCCATCACTACGGCCTGCATTTTTGCGATTCACTTATGAAAAGCTAACAGGCGCTTTTAAGCCACGCCCAACGCGCTCGTGATTGGTCGTTAGGGTAAGGAGCGTTTAACACATGTGTCACGCGCGTTTCATTTTGTTCTTCGCGGGGAGACGTCAGGACGTGTTATATGTTAGCAAGGGGCTATACGCACACAGACTAATTTAACGGACAGGTAGGCAGGTCTATACGTACACAAACTAATTTTACGATCAGGTAGGCAAGACCCTAAGTACGTAAATTCATCCAGATTAGATTATTTAGCAATAGAACAACAAGTACCTTTGCATTTATATAATACAATTATAGAACATGCACGAAACTAATAAGTAATTAATTTGACTTTAATCGAGCTAGAATATTAGGGAAGACTATTATCAATATATAGTAATGTAATCACGGTCTTCAAGCTTTGTTATTAATATTTGTGATGGGATGGGTGTAAAATTATTAGAATGTTGTTCATTTGGAAGAAGGATATAATATTCTGTGGAAATATGTATGTGCTGATTGATGTATCGCACATGTTATGTACGACAATTTTGTGTACATATATAATAATCATAATTCTTAAATCAATACTGCGGAGTGAAAACTGAACTTGTCACGATGGCGAGGCGAATCGAAGTGAACGAGAACTTCACGTCGTCTCCTGCCCACAATTTTTTCCCGCGCACGCTGCTGGCCAATAGGATGCCGCGTAACTGACTCGGGTTGAATGGGTGTTCCGGGCCAGCTTATTAAGCGTTGAGGCGATTCAAAGGGGTGAGCAGACTAGGAAGGGGAACAGGTTGTATAACCACCTAGCTTAACCGCTAGGTGCTCGGACTGTTGTTACACACAAATTCTTTTCATCCTGAAGGCCAAAAAGTAATTTCTCCCTGCGAAATAATAACCACTTCGTCGCCGACGGAGCATGTGCGAAGTTATGCGTCATCACAGACTTGCGACGCACGCGCATTCCAGGCCAGCGGGAAATCCCCCTTGCATGTAACAGGTATTCGTAACTGTTTTACTGTGGCAGTGACGCGAGAACGATTGTCGGTTGACATAAACTGTAACGGTGAGTAGTGATGGTAGTGGTAGTAGTTGTGGTGGTACTAATGGTGTTAATGGTGGTGGCTGTGGTGGTAATGGGGGAAATGGTGGTGGTTCCTGTGGTGGTAGTAACAGTAACGGTAATGGCGGTAGAAATCTTACATTCCTCCACAAACGCTCGCACGCACACATAGACATACGCACACACACACACATACAAACACGCCCACGCACGCACAAACAGACTCAAATAACGGATAATTTTGTTACATCCTTACAGCGAGCCTCCACCAGATGTCATTGGATAACAACACCCGTTGTTCTCGGAGTGTGTAAAGACTATGTGACGGACAAAATTACTTCAGCGTTTCTGTTTCTTCCAGTAACAAGCAGCACTTGAACAGCGTCACAGTATTTCGTTAGGTCGCTCTCGTCAGACAACATCGATACAACCGAAGAACTAAAGTTAACAGAACTAATATTTTGGTGAGTCTTAGCTATTGATACAACTCTCTCTCTCTCGCTCTCTCTCTCTCCCTCCCTCCCTCCCTCCCTCCCTCCCTCCCTCCCTCCCTCCCTCCCTCCCTCCCTCCCTCCCTCCCTCCCTCCCTCCCTCCCTCCCTCCCTCCCTCCCTCCCTCCCTCCCTCCCTCCCTCCCTCCCTCCCTCCCTCCCTCCCTCCCTCCCTCCCTCCCTCCCTCCCTCCCTCCCTCCCTCTCTCTCTGCATATATATATACCATTATATATACATTGAATATATATATATATATATGAAAGTTCACGGTCGTATTTGGCAAGGCCAAAGATAAAATATCAAGAACATATAATGTTTAGTAAAGAAGTGTCACTAGACCAATGTTCTAAAGAACAACATGCAAACAAAACGTTGGAGTATTTTAAAGAAAGGCGGTATATGAAACGTGTAAACAGTAGTAGACACGGATCAGATAGTAGAAAAGGCGTTTATGGCGTTGATTTAATAGCGTTGTAATGGGAGCGTGTGATAAGACACGGATAAGCGCGGATAGGCAGTGTATAGGGACAGGCCTAGTACATCGATGTAGTCGCTACAGATGTTAACAGCAATATGTAGGCAGATTTAAACGTAGGGTAAGGGCTGTCTGTTGTTATTTCAGAGAACGTTCACTGTTATACGAGAGATGTAGAACTATGGCCGATAACGTCGCTCGCCAATTGCCTGTACAGAATGCCGAGAACAAAAGCGGAATCCAAGAAACTGGAGACATCCGCCGCGTGGTTTGTCTTATTCGCGGTGACGTCGAACTTCCAACAACTTTAAGCGTGGTTAGGCGTACAGGGGAAGGCGATCCAGGAACTGTCTTGGAACAATGTGAAGTGTGGAAAGTTGTGCCTTGACCCATCTGTTGACAACTGGAATACTGCTTATGGATTTTTACAAAATTATTTTATCTTGATGAGCCTCTGAGCTTGGTTTCGAAGGATTTAGGGGCAGTAGAAGTTATCTTTTTATTATTGAATGAATAATTAAGAACACAGTATGCCTGTAACTAACAAGCTAATATAAATAGTTCTATTCGCTGTTGTATTATGGAATAATATGTTACTAATTGGATCCATTCGTGATGGCATACAGTATTGTTTTCTCTAGGGTATTCAACAAGCGTTTGATCTAAAAACTATTGACACGTTGAAAAAGATGCCATTGTCTTTCACATACAATACACATTTGCCAATTTTGCTTCCGCTACGAGGTGTATTTCAATGTGTAGCTGCCATTATAATATGCCTTTGATTTCCATAACCGCAGAATACTGGGACAAGATGCTTTGGACGTCAGTATTTACATTTTTCTTATTCACAATGTATCATTATTGAAAAGGAAAATATGCCAGTTATTTGTTGTACAAGAGTTCACATGTTGTCGTGCGGTTAATTAACTTGTAATTTATGTGTGTTTTGCATTCCTCTAAGTGTTGTATATAATGAGTAACAACACTAGTATATATTGGTTCACACTGATGGCACTAGAAAGGACATTTCATGCAAGAAAACTTGCAGATGTGTCGATATAGACCAGCAACTTTGGTAGTTCTTGTATTGTACAACATACCAATATATTTACGCAATCATATTACGTTATCTCAACTTGAGCTGTGAAACTGAGAGCTGTCCGTTTGCCTTAGTGTATTACAGTGGGTCTCGAACGTACTTGCGCCGTTACCACTTTTTGACATCATTTGTCAAAAAAGACCACAAATATTACCTGTTTTTTTTTATACCAGGGAAGGTTTGCAAATTCTGTGATGGACAGTATCCGTCGCTATGGAAAAGTCACACAGTTTTACAGCACTTTTCTCCCCAAAACAGCTGATCATGGCCTAGACAAAAAGTACAAATAGCTGTCCCGAACTGTGCGAGGTATTGTCCCCACCATTGCTTATGTTTCTAGTAAATCGTGTGTGATTATTTGTACATTTTAGTGCATGCAACATAAAGACACACACGGTCATAGGCCGACCTCCTGAAATTGCCAAATGACCCCCGCATCTAGTCTTGTATTGTATAATAATTTGTGATATCCATTTATTTTATAACGTAAGACTTCTTGAATTTTAAAAACTTCAGTGAGTCCAATGAGATATAGCGTCAGGCCATTTGACGACATATTAGAAAGTAACTCGTGAATCCCATCGAGCCTCTAAACTACATCAATTTATGCAGAACGTTGATAGAGATATGTTATCTGGTTTAAATGCTTCAGAAAATTCAACTGCAGTAAAATATTTAAAATCATTTGTGTTAAGTGAAAATGGATAATCATCATACGTTTCATTTTCAATGTGTTTGGCTTCAATGAATATTGTTATTAAGTTAACGTTTTTTTGTTTGGATCCGGCTAATATTGATAGATTGAGCCATCTAAAAATGTGTTAGGGTGCATTAAAGTGATCCACCTTTCAAAGTTCGTTGACATGTTAAAACTGACAAAAGTTTCAAAAATAAGTACATACATGTTACTAGAGTATGAATGCATATCGTAATATACTTCATAAGTACATATCAGTTGAACAGTTGCATACACACAAGTAATGATAAACGCCTTGATGTTAGCGATTAACCAACAGAATACAAATTAAATTGTTAGTATCAAAGGCAAGTAGAGATATACATCGCATGGATTTCTATCAGACAACATAACAAATAAAAGAAGAGAAATACCAATTAGGCTTAGAGTCGATGACATGAGATGTTATTAGGAGATAAATAATTATTTGGGTGGGCAGAATAAAAAAAACATGATAAGCACCACTGACTGCAAGTGTTTGAGTAATTACTGCCATTGACAGTGATAACATAATATATATATATATATATATATATATATATATATATATATATATATATATATAACTTCAACGCCATCGGTGATTGTTTTTTGTTTGTGCGTGTGTGGCTCTGTGCGCCGAGCTGGACTTTGGCTATGCGGCTTTGACAATGCCGTCACGATTCAGTTGTCTGGACGATAATTCACCATGTACGAACACTTTAGAATAAATGTCTCTTCGGGACTTCGTTCAACGTTTTCACGGCGTTTTAATCACATTACTTAGATGCACTACACTCTTACCTAAATGCTTCTTCAAATTTTGAGAGCGAGTCAATTCAACTGCCGTGTTAAAACATGTGTATTTCCTCAACCCAAAACAATCCACGTTACCGGTTAGTGACCATTACACAATATTTGCATTTACGTCCCTTAGATTGTTTGTGACTGTACGGTAACACTGACTAGCATATCACGACATAGAACTTGTAAAAGAACAGGACGTTCAAACAATTGCACTGTTGCTTGGCTATCAACTGGACGCGCTATATAGATGTTTACTCTTTGATGTTGAGCTTAACGTTTGTGCCCGAGCTTATTAAATTAGTGCTAGTTTAAGAGGAAACTATAAATGCCTGCTCTGCGTATCTTTTTTCACCACCACACAGTGAAGTTTAGTCATTGGTGGGTATAACAAACGGGAAACAAGAACGACGTGATGTTTCTCACCTAATGTGAACCCTTAGTTAAACATGGTGTACAAAAATATGAAGGGTGTACATTTTAATTAATATTTAACTAATGTATGTAAAACGACACAACGTTTGCTGGTCAGTACTCGCATATGTCGGAGCCACTAAATAGCCGACCAGTGTACAAACACACGACTCTTAGTCTCTTCCTGTGTCTGGTCGACGCACATACCAATTTATGGCTGTTTGGGTCGGAGTTAGGCAAGAACCGTGGCCTGATTCTCGCTCACTGCGACGCAGAGGAACCGGCGGACGTCAATACGAGCGATTGAACTTGTGGTTGGATATCGACCATACCACGGCCGGCCATGCACACGCCATTGTGACAACAATTTAAGACACATACGCACAGAACAGTGGGACATAATGACGCACAAGATCATAAAACGACCTCCTGAAATTACCAAATGACCCGCACTTTCAGAACCACTGTATTAGCATGAATACAAGCTCCGTGATCAACCAACCGAGTTCAGCCGTAGACCATTGAAGCGATTGCATTGTGCATATAGGCAGCTTAGACGAAAACTGTATTCTAAGTTTCTCTTTAACAAAAGGTTGAATTGTCTGGTTATTCTTCTATTTTTGTCTCGAGTCTTTTGATCGCAATTTTTTTTAATAACTTGGGTAATAAATCATGTAATTTTTATACTTGCCACCCTGGTTGATGACTTCATTATTTATTTTAATGCTATTGTTTACTATGTAGTTTGTATTTACAGGACTAAAACACAGAAATGTGTCTTTTTGACGTTCACGCACAATTTGTTAGAACACAACCAGTTGTATAATTGTTTTAATATAATATAATATAATATAATATAATATAATATAATATAATATAATATAATATAATATAATATAATATATCAGAGGAGATTAATACATAAAATAGTATCTGGCCCGATGATCATATCTTATGCCACTTAGAGGTTCAAAGGCACAATAGTAAAAACTTTGAATGATGAAAGATTGTTTCAAAATAATATTTTCTGGGAAACTTAAAAACCCTCATAATCATAGAATACTGTGATAGTACAGTGATAGCAGAATATATTGTAACTAACATGTTGCAGTCTCTGGCCCGATAATCATAAATACCACGTGCCATTAAAAAAGTTAAAAGGCACAGTCGTGTCAACTTTGAATGTTGTTTTCGGGGAGACTTTAAAAGCCGTAATGATTATATAATAATAATAATACAGTACTACAGTGATGACATAGTATGTTAGAACTAATACATGTTTCAGTCTCTGGCCTAATAATCATAGTATCGTATGCCACTTAGACAATTCAGAGACACAGTAGTAGCAACTCCAAAAACGTTTCAAAATAACGTCCGGCGCCGTTCAGTATTTATTTAAGTATCTTTGTCCCAATAATGTCGTTCCACAAAGATCCGTCTAATATATGTCCAGGTCCTTTGCAGAAAGGATTTCTTTTACTGTTCCCACGTTTGTTTTAACATGAACCCTTCCTGCATATGTCCAGCAGTCATTGATTTTCTTTTCCTTCTTGAGGAATCTTGTTTTGGAAGCAAATGATGTTAAAAAACTATGCGTTTGATGGCAAAACCTTAGGCAGTCATTCAGCATATACACAGACTACGTAAAATCATTATAAAACCGAGGAACATAGATATCGCTGCCACTATAGGCGCCTTGCATCATGGGATTTAACAGCGCTCTCAAGGTTTATTGTGTTCACTGTCGTTACAAGTTTACATCGTCTGGGGCTCTCCATAAGGTATGTCACGCTATATTTGGACATTTGTGAGAACCCCGACCATATTGTACCGCTTCACAACACTGGCCTGCAATACCCACAGCAACGTTCATTTGGAGAAAGACGCCCTATTATGCTCAGATACATTTGTTGCATGTCGATGTGACTCATAGGGCATACACATGTAGAATATACTAACCATTCAGATATGGACTGGCCAAGCCGAACAGTTATCAATACTTGGATGATGGCCATATAATCGTGTGATATAAACAGGGTAGGTTGATCATGTATAGCTGCAGTGACAATTTAAAATGACATTAGACCTATATTGCTTATACCAATTCTAGCTAAGGCTTTTGAGTCTCAAGTGCTAAAGTGGGCCGATGTTTATGTTATACCACAAATAGACGACAAGCAGTTTGGAGGTATGGCAGGGACTGGTACCACGGACGCTCTTGTTGGAATGCTTCACAAATGGTACGAAACCACCGATGTAACGGGTCGTTTTGTAAGAGTGCTATTTCTCGACTACAGCAAAGCATTTGATCTAATTAACCATGATATACTAATACAGAAACTGATTGCAATGGAAGTACCATCACACTTGGTCCGATGGATGGCGGCGTGTCTACTAGACCGTGAACAGAGAGTAACAATCGGCGACGCTGTGTCAAAGCCAGGCTACCCTAATGGGAGTGTTCCCCGGGGAACTTTGTCAGGATCAAAACACTTTGTGGTTCATATCAATGATTTGCAAAACATCTTGTCCTATGTTTAAATATAGTTGACGATTGCACCATATTTGAAATATGCAATCAAAGTAGGGTATCTGTTATACAGGATTCTACTAACATTATTGAGCGATGATATATACTAATAATGACATGCGCATCAATACGAGTAAGACAAAATAAATTATTATATGTTTCGGTAAAGATATAACATTTGTAGAATATCTGCCGTATATTGATATAAATGGGACATATATTGTGAGATTTACTCACGCAAAAGTTCTCGGTGTAACTATATCATCGGATTTAAGTTGGAATACACATGTATACGAAATAGTTTCAAAGGCAAGAAAGAGATTGTATATGATCTATCAGTTGAAACGTGCTGGTATCAAACAAAATTATTTGGTTAGAATATATGTATATGTGATTAGACCAGTAGTTCAATATGCCTGTCCGGTATGGCATAAGAACTTGCCTAAATAGTTATCGGACAACATCGAGATAATTAAAAAAGGTGTCTCAAAACTATATGTCTTGGTTGAGTTTACGAGGATATTCTGCAGATGGTAAACTTACCAACGGTGCACGATAGACGCAATGAATTGTGTAAAGCGTATTTCGCTAGAATGAAGCGTAGTGACCACAAACTGAATAAGCTACTACCAAATACTCGAAATGTGTCTAAAAATGTGGCGGACAAGGGTTGTGTAGGCTATGGACTTGATTTGGGTAGGGCATTTATAAAAAATTCTTCTAATAATTCCTAATGTCTGTTGTGCTTTTTTGTGACTGAGTTGCATTGTATTGTCTATTTAATGTATTTGATATATATATGCTAAGATAACAGTGTGATTCAACAGATTTAAGTTGTTGTCCGCAGAAGGTGTACAGATTTGGTGTTGGTTTTCTTGAGGCTATTGTCATTGTATAACATTTAGTGGGGTTGAATTTCATAAGCCACGTGTGTTACCATTTCTCAAGTTCGAGCAGATTGTTTTGGAGGAGAGATGTGTCTTGGTCAGTTTTAATCGGTGAATATAACAGGCAGTCGTCTGCAAAAAGGCGAACAGTTGAGGAAAGATTGTCTGGCAGGTCATTTATGTAAAGTAGGAAAAGTACGGGCCCCAGTACTGTGCCCTTTGGTACCCCAGAAATTACTTGAGTTGATGCTGACTTGGATCCATTTATAACAACCTGTTGAGTCCTTCCTGTAAGGAAGCTATTTATCCATGATGATATTGGGCCTGTGATGCCATAGTGTTTGAGTTTGTGGATTAATCTTTTATTTTGAACTTTATCGAATGTTTTGGTGAAATCAAGGATGGCCATGTCTACAGATTTCTTCTCATCAAGGGTTTTGCTTATGTCGTGGATTGTTTGAATTAATTGTGTTTCAGTTGATCTTTTGGCACGGAAGCCATGTTGGTGGTCAGTTGTTAGAATGTGGTGCTGTTCCAGGTGTTTCGTAATGTGACTATGTATGATGTGTTCAAGAAGTTTAGAAACCACAGGTGTTAAGGATATTGGTCTGTAATTAGATGTTTCTGCTCTACTTCCTTTCGTAAAAATTGCTGTTACATTGGCTTCTTTTCAGGTATTGGGGACTTGTCCAGAGTAAACAGATGATTGGAAAATGTCATGCATTATTGGTGCTAGATGAGAGGCATATCTGTTTAAGAACCATGGTGGAATGCCATCTGGTCCTTGTGATTTAGAAATGTTAATTTTGGAAAGTTGATCAAGAACTCCTTTAAGTAAAATATTTAGTTTGGGGATTTCTCCATGAGGACTTCTGGCCATATCTGGTAGGGTGGAATTTCCTTCGTGTGTAAAGACACTTTGGAACTGATTGTTTAAGGCTTCTGCTTTATGCGTGTCATCGCTAATGATGTTACCCGCAATGTTAAGGCCCCCAATACTCTGGTTATCCTGTTTAAGTTTAGAAATGAAGCTCTAAAATGATTTAGGTTTCTATGTTATTGTTGTTGTCAGGAATTGACTGATGTAGGATAGTCTAGCAGAACGAAGGTGTTTATGCATGTTTCTCCTGATGTCACAGAATTCTGTCTTCTGGATTTCTAATTCTTTTTGCTTTGTTATATAGCTGTTTCTTTGTTTTGCACATTTTATTTAAATCTTTATTGAACCAGAGAAGATTGTGTCTTGAAGTAGTAAGACGGTGCGGTACATATTGGTTCATAATGTTGATGATTTCGTGGAAACAAGATTCCACGTGTCATTGACTGTCATGTTTTGGTTTTGAGAGAAGTATTCATGTGTAAAGGTTTCAAGAGATTTCTGAATGTTAATGTTGTCAGCTTTATTTCTAATGAAGACTTTACGTTTCGGATGATGTTTGCGTTTGGGCGAGATGTTTACATCAATGATGACTGTGCTATGATCTGCTATTCCGTCTACTACATTTATCTTCTTTATTAACCCAGGTCTATTGGTGAAGACAAGATCTAAAATATTGTTGGCATTTCCGTGTCTGTGTGTGTGTTCCTTGACATGTTGGATCAGTCCATGTCCCTCTGTAAGAGAGAGTAATTTATTGGCAGCAGTTGTACTGTATCTATTGTTAGGTGTGACTTGGTGAATTTCCCAATTGATGTTAAGGAGGTTGGAATCGCCAGTAATGATGACATTACGTGTGTTGATCTTGTTACCTAATTTAGAAAAGGCTAGGTCTAGTTCTTCAATTTGAGTTCCATGAGAGTTATTTGGGGCAAGATAGAGGGTACACATGATTATTGGTTTAATTCCTGTTATCTGGATTTCAGTTCAAATGCTCTCATTGTTAGTGTCTAGGTCCGGTAGGTGGCTTGTGACGAGGTCGTCTTTTGATATTTTAAATACCCCCCCCCCTCCAGTAGTGTCTGTTTCTCTGTCCTTTCTAAAGACGTTAAAGTTGCTTGGGAATATTTCTCCATTTTTTATTGAGGGATCTAACCATGATTCGGTGCCACAGATGATGTCTGGGTTTAAGTAGATTGTTTAGTGCTTCGATGTCTGAGGCTTTCTTTTTAACGCTTTGGCAGTTTATGAGGATGCATCTGAAGTTTGGTCTCTTTTTCGGTCTATATGCTTTCTTGCTATTAGTTGTATTGTTATTGGTGGTTTCGTTTAGGTTATGACTGTTACTGTCCAGAGCATAACACGGATTTGCCGTTGGGATTTCTGTATCTCTGAAGAAAGAATTTGTGAAGTTGAAATTGTTGCATTCGGGGCAGGCCCACGAACATGAGGAATTTATTAATCGTTTGTATTCATTGTCATCTATTGACAGCATTGTGTGTGGATCCAGTTTAGGCAGTGGTCGCACTGAATAGCTTTATGGTCATTTAGGACATCCCCATGGCAAATGCCACAGGGTGCTGAGCAAATTAAACAGTGCCATGGTACATTTAGGTTTCTGTAAGTGTTGTTAAATTCTTGTCTGGATATCCTGGCGCATTTGATGTGTGTTGATTTATTACAATCATTACAAATTAGGATGAGTGTATTAGACTTTAGTGATTTCTTACATGAGTGACATTTAGACATAGGTCTCGTTTGTGTTGCTGTGGAAACTCTCAAACTTTATGAAATTGGGATAATTTAAAAGCCTAAAAGTGATCTGTAGACATAAAACCATGAACAGGGTACATCTAAAAGTGCATCTTGTAGGGGTATGTCGTACGGAGCCTGCCATGTCACCAACTCGATTGGTAGTGGTTAAGAATTGATCAAACGGTCAAGTAGTTATTAAGAAACACACCCACACTTAAATTCACCCACACTTAAAATAGTGTACTGAAATTAATATTAAACAATAAAAGATAAATAATTTAAAAATATCTGTCCGTGTAAAAGATTTAGTGACTAGTTTCTATAGGCTGCAGTATTATACTGGCCTAGTCAGTTGTGATAAAACATGTGAATGAGTTCCAAGAGGCTTAGCCTTAGGTTGAGTGCAGTGCGATGGAAATTGCAGGTCTTCGCCCTGGTAGGGCCCCAGGGCGGTACTGGTTATAATCCAGTTATAATATAATACGAGGTTATAATCTACTTCGTGGATTTAGTATTTTTTGTGGTGTACGAGTTTAATTTACAGGCTTTACCAAAAAATAAACTTTAGTTATAACATAGTCATCAAAAGTGTAGCTTGTGATATGTAGTGTACTTAGCTGTAGGTAGTTTGGGGTCGTTGCTTCTTCGTTGTTGATGTTGATGTTATCTAATATGGCGGTTTCGGCGGGAAATCAACTGAACGTTTTAAAGTTTCGTTTTAGTGATTTTAGTATGTGTCATATATATTACATTTGCAATTTAGGTTCGGCGGCACTATAGCAATTGACGTGGAATTTTCTACACTCCTACCACGAGTTTAAGTATGACTTTTAAAATAAAATGTTGTGAGCCGTTGTCAAGCAGATGTTTATACGTTCACGCATGCGCAATGTGTATAATTTCAAGATAACTGCCTTGCATATATGTTTCCCGAAACTCATCTAAGGACCTTAGGTTAAACGCCATTATGTGGCATTACAATGAATTTTGGTATGTCGATTTCTTTCAGAAACAGCAGAATCAATATCATTAAAATACAATTTGCCAAACGATTCTCGGACAACAAACAACGGCGTAGCGTAGAACGAGTTTTGTTTTTCTGCTATTTCAGAGAAAGGAAACTCGTCCACGAGAGCGCTTGAGGCATGGCGGAAAAGAACAACGTCAACGTTGTTTGCAGATTGCTACAGACAGCCCAGGACAGGGGAGGAAAAGTACAGGAAACTGGAGACATTAATCGAGTGATGTGTCTCATTCGCGGCGATGTAGACTTAAATCAGACACCAGGAACAATCTTGGTTAGGCGTCGACGCCTAGGCTGTCCAACGACATATTTTCAACTATGTGAAGTATCGAAAGATATTGATTGGTTGACTGATTGATTGACAATTTTATGTCTACTCGGTGACATAATTAGTGTTCACTATGTTCGATGTACGAGCCATTCATCCACCATTTACATCAATCATATAAAACGTGTTGATATATGTACAAAGGATACAGGTTAAAAGAGCTTACAATAAATAAATAAATAAAATAATAACTAGAATGCATGAAATAAAAATAAGAAGATAAAGTAGTCATAACATACATGAAACATATAAAAACAAAGTACATTTAAAATGGTGGTGTAGCACTGAGATATTTGCGTAGGGTCTTTTTGAAGGTTGCAACAGAATGGCTGTTTTGAATTTCAATTGGTACTTTATTCCATAATTTCAAACCGGATACATTGAAACTGCATTGATAGTAGGCAGTTCTGGCTTTGGGTGAGTAGTTAGGAGGATACACACGCCCCAAACCACGCCCCCTTTTGTATCTAACTACGTGCATAAAAAACGTCGATTTCAAAATCGGGATCCTACTTATAAAAAAAAGATCAAAGGCTTTTTGGTAACCTGAGTGGAATCGGGATCCTAGTTATAAAAAACGTGATTGATGGCCTGTCACTTTTTGTGAATGACAGGCGCCCTCTAGCGATTAATAACAGCGTCCCTAGTTACGTGATAACGCCATCTAGCGATTAACCCAAGTCACACCTAGCGATCAACGTCCTAAGCGATCAACGACTAGCGATCGAAGTGCTCATAGAAGCCGGCGCCTGTCCTGGGAGCGTGACTATATAGGCGGTAGCGATTTTTATCGGTAGTAGTCATGTTGTCGTCGTCGGAACGTATAAAGTTTGGCGGTTCGCGCTCCTTCTTGTCGAATATGTACAGGTGCCGATTGACGGCGTACGGTCGGGTCTTCCGATCCGTCGAGCACGCCTATCAGTATAGGAAAGCGCTATTCAACGAAGACCTCGCTTGCGCTGCGTGTATCAAAAGAACGCGATCGCCCTACGCAGCGAAACGACTCAGTTACGGTATTCGAAAAAAGAGAACGGGAACCGACTGGAACGTCGTTAGGGTCGCCTGTATGAAGGGGCTGTTGATAAGTAATTTCGTCGGGGAGTTGAAGGCCGAACTGTTGGCCACCGGGGACGCCGACTTGGTGGAGTGGGTGCCGAGTAGGGAGGGTTTCTGGGGTACCCGGCTTGGTGACGTCGAGGGCGAGAACAAGCTCGGTAAACTGTTGATGGAGGTGCGCTCCTTTTATAAAGACGCGTAAAAAACATCAGCCAGTATCAGTCGTGAAAATGAGCGGACCGTTGTTGAAGCATCCGTTTACGTGTATAGTATCAGGGCCTACGGGATGCGGTAAGACGACGTTCGTCGACCGTCTGATACGAAGCGCTATGATCGATCCGGCGCCCGAAAAAGTCCTGTGGTGTTACGGGCAGTGGCAGCCCGCCTACGCGTCTATGGCTCCGGAAATAGAGTTTGTAGACGGCCTGCCGACTACGACGTATTTAGACGGTAAAAAGAGGACGCTTTTAGTACTCGACGACCTCATGGAGGAAGCCGATAGTGGGGTGACGGCGTTATTTACTAAAAAAAGTCATCATTGTAATACGTCGGTCGTACAACTCCGACAGAACATGTTTCCGAAAGGGGGAGAAAACCGCACAATCAGCCTGAACGCCCAATACCTAGCACTATTTAAGAACCCCCGAGACGTTGGTCAAGTAGGTCACCTAGCGAAACAGATGTATCCGGGAGAGGTCAAGTACATGATAGAGTCTTTCAAAAACGCGACGTCGCCGGCGTACGGCTATCTCTTCGTCGACCTGAAACAGGAAACGGAAGAGTACATGCGCCTGCGTACGTGTATATTTCCGGACGACCCCCTTCAGTACGTCTACGTACGGAAGGGTGGTGGTGGTGGTCAACTATAAGTAGAGAGGGACGTCGCCGCGTACGCATTAGTCGGTATGCCGGGAAGACGCGCGGTGGTAGCGGCGAAGCGACGACCGAAGGTGGCGACTAACGACGTTTCGGCGCAACGTCTGAAGAGACACATTTTCGCCCTGCAGTTGATGGATAGACATAAGCGGAACGTAGATCTGCGAAAAGCCGTGCTCGCCCACTCGGAGGTCGGTCTCATATGTAGTCTATGCGATTGCGCGTACAATATTCTGAGAGGGAACGTGAAGGTGTCGCCGAAGCAGAAACGCGTGTTGACAAAATACAGAGATCACCTGCGTGACTTGGTCAACAAACGAATTCCGGTGAAGCGGAAACGAGCCATCTTGCAAACGGGGGCGGGTGGTTTTCTGACGGCCCTGCTAGCGCCGTTAGCGAGCACCGTTTTCCTGCCACTACTCAAACAGTTCATCGGGGGTTAAGCGATGCAGTACGCGAAGAAGATGGCGTTGGTCGACCCGCGATTGGTGGAAAGTCTCCTTCAACCGCAGCAGCAGTCGAGCAGCACCCCTCGATCACGTGTACTGAGTAGCCTGGACAGCGACATGAAAGATATTCTAGAGCGATCGGATTTATCCGAGCGCGATAAGGTGGTGTCGTACAATCAGCTGCTGAGTCGCTACAACACTATAGAGGCGGCTCGAACGGCGCAACCGGTACGCGTGTCGATGGTCAACGCCGACGGCGGCGAGCTACCACAGACCACGGCGGCGGCGCCACCATCGTCGGAGGCCGTAGAGCGCGAAATCGTAGCCAGCATGCCGAAAACGCTGAAAGGGAAGGCGAGTCTACTTATCGCGAAAATGAAAGCCGATCCCTTGTGTCGATGGAACGAACGCGGCGAATTCGTGTACGACGGTAAAACGATCGCGGGGAGTAACATGGTCGATCTAGTGAACGATCTCATGCGAACGAGAACGAAGACGACGCAGCCCCTAGGATGGCGCGCTTTCGGGTTGAGTATGAAGGGTATGAACATTCCTATGGAGTTCGTCGGCAACCCGCGCTATCGGGAGTACATGGAGCAGCGACGGCGGCGGCTGTCAAGAGAAGGAGAGGAGGCGACGGGATCGGTCAGTTCAGCGGGAAAGGCGGTGCGAAGACGACGTTCTAGAAAGAGAGCGTTGGACGATTGGGAATCGATGTGACGATGCCGTCAATACAACGAACGGTCGCCGTCGTTGGTCTCATCGTCATCGCGGTTATCGCTCTCTATATAATAGTCGTCGTTCGTCGATCGTCGTCGTCATCGTCATGGTGTCCGGGTGGAGTCGTCGTCCAAAACGAAACCTTCGAAAACGAAACGACGATGACGACGCTGAACTGAATGAACTCTACTTCGATCCGAAACGAGCGGGGAGTTACGGAGGTGTCGACGCGTTGCACCGCGCGTCAAAGGGGGGTCGACGACGCCCGGATGTTGAGAGGTGGCTAGCGGCGCAGGACGCTTATACTCTACACAAACCGGTTAAAAGACGTTTCAAACGACGTTGCGTTATCGTGGGCGGACAAAACCAGCAGTGGCAAGCTGATCTGGTCGATCTGACTAGGTTAAAAAAACACAACGACGGTATAACATTTCTATTAACGGTAATCGACGTGTTTTCGAAGCGGGCGTGGTGCGTTCCGTTGAAGAATAAGTCCGGCGCATCGCTCGTCGCGGCCTTCGAGCGTCTGCTGAACGACGCGCCGCCGCCGAACGCGCTGCAGACCGATAAGGGGACCGAGTTTCTGAATCGACCCCTGCAAACGTTCCTAAAGAGTCGCGGCGTTCATCATTTCGTGACGCATAACGAGGAGACTAAAGCGAGCGTCGTGGAACGTTTCAATAGGACTTTGAAAACGCGCATGTGGCGTTATTTTACGAAACACGAGACGCTGCGCTACGTAGAGGCGTTACCGGATTTCGTGCATTCGTACAACAACGCCTATCATCGAAGCATCGGTAGGACGCCGGCGAGCGTCGACGCGACGAATCAGGAGGACGTATGGCAACGCCTGTACGGCGGCAGTGGTAGGGGAAAAAAACCGAAACTTCGCGAAGGAGATCGCGTGCGTATCAGTAAGACGAGGGGTCAATTCAAAAAAGGATACATGCCTAATTGGAGCGAGGAGCTCTTCACCGTCGTAGAGGTGCATCCGTCCGAACCCCCCGTTTATCGCCTGAAGGACGACGCGGGGACACCGGTAGAGGGCGCCTTCTACGAACAGGAATTACAACGCGTAGTCGTTCCGAAGGACAAACTGTATCGAGTGGAGGCGGTTCTGCAGCGGCGTCGTCGTCGCGGCGGCGGTTCGGAGGCGACAGTTGGATCGACGCCGCGGCGCTCGTGGACCTATAGCATGCGTTGGACGCGTCACGAGGAATGCTGGCGACTGCACGAGTCGTGCTTATGCGGGGGAACGGCGCTCCCCCCGTATAAGGGGCCCTGCTGTACCCGCAGACCTCAGTGGCGCTATGGAGGCGAGGGACGAGCAGCCGACGAAGAAGACTACCAAAGAGGACTCCGTCGACGCCGCTACTGGTTTAGAGAGGCCGACGACGACTACCAACGAGGACTCCGTCGACGCCGTCGAGAACGCCGACGACTCCACCGTCCACGAACCCGATCCATGGCGGCTCTGCGGTAACGAATGCCCAAAGGCCGAAATCGTATTCCTCTGTCAGGTCATCGTCCTGTACTTCGTCATCGCCGTTAGTATATACAATTTAACGCGGGGTCAAGGCGACTCCAATCTGTGGACGGCGCTGTTGAGCAGCTGTCTCGGTTATCTTCTCCCGAGCCCGTCTATGAGCGGCGGCGGTCGACGACGACGACGAGACGATGGCGGTATCGTCTGACTTTTACCTGACGCTACCGAGCAACGCGTCTACGAAGCGGCACCCCGAAAATACGTTGACGCACTACATCACGACGCTGCCGCGACGGTTCGACCTGACCGGCGGAGAATGGGAATGCGGACTGGTGACGCTACAGTATCCGCACACGTGGTACAACGTGAGAGAGGCGGACGCTACCTTCTACCTGTCGGCGCGGCACGGTGAGGTGGGTCTTTTCACTACCATGGACGGTATCGGGATATACCGACAGGGTACGATTACTCACGGTTTCTACAACAACGTTTTCTTGCTACTGCGCGAGCTCAACGAGGCGATAAGGAAATTGTGCACCGATAAGGTGAGGGTGCAGCTAAAGTACAGCGGCGTCTCTAACCGAATAACGCTGCGTATGACGGCGGGTGTCGCCTTTACCCTACCCGATACGGGTCGTCTGAAGAACGTGCTAGGTTTCCACAAGAACGTCATCGTAAGTCCGCCGATGCTGGGGCCCGAACCGGAAGTCGTCATTATCGAGACGTCCCCCGCCTCGTACACGTACGCGTACGAAGGTCGCAATACGGTGGATATGAAGGCGGGCGTCGACACCCTGTACGTGTACACGGATCTCGTGGAATCGCGCGTCGTCGGCGACGTGTACGCACCGCTTCTTCGAAATATCGCCGTCTTCGGTACGAACGGTAGCGTTATTTCGGAAACGTTCGATCGCGTCCAATACGTGAAGCTGCTGCGGCATCAATTCGATACGATCGAGGTCGATATAAGAGACGATTGCGGTCAACCGATACCATTCGAGCGGGGGAAGCTAGTGGCGACGCTTCACATCAGACGCTGTAAATCGAGATTGTTTTAACCATGCCGAACCCGTACGAGGACTACTACGTTCGACAGGTAGGCGGTCAACTACCGGTATTCATCGGTAGTCGAGGTCAGCGCGGACACGGTCTGGGTAATATCTTCGGGAGCCTGTTTCGAAGCGTCATGCCGCTTTTTAAGAGAGGCGCCATGGCTTTGGGAAAACGAGCGCTCAAAACCGGCGTGAACGTGGCGCGGGACGTCGTCGGCGGCGGCAATCTGAAAGCGTCGGTAAAACGACGCGCGAAGGAGGCCGGCGTCGATCTTCTCGACGGCCTATTGAAAGGGCCGGCGCCGAAGAAGAGACGGGTGAAAAAAAGACCGCCTATAAAGAAGCAGCGTCGAACGGCGACGACCGTCAGTAGACGGAAGAGGGGACGTCGACCGGTCGATATATTCGACGCGTAACGATGGCGTTCGTAAAGACAGCGTGCGAGGGCGTGAAGGCCGAACTGGACCTGTTCGCCGGACCGGTGACGCAGAAGAGCATCGAGAGCAGTTATCGGACCGCCTACCAACCGCTGACGTCTCTCGACGCCGGCGGTCCTATCGAGTTCCTCATTCCAGGGTCGGGTAACGACTATACGGACCTGGCGAGCCTTCAAATGTACGTCCGCTTCAAAGTGGTTCAGGGGGACGGTACCGATCTGGCGGCCGGCACCAATGTGGCGCCGGTCAACAATTTCCTTCATTCGCTGTTCAGTGAAATCGACGTGTCGCTGAACGGTACGCTCGTGACGCCGTCGACCAATACGTACGCGTACCGGGCCTACATCGAGACCCTGCTGAGTTACGGTAGCGACGCGAAACGATCGCATCTCACGGGGTCGTTGTGGTACAAAGATAGCGCCGGACACATGAACGCGCGCGGGGACGATAACACCGGGTTCGTAGCGCGACGCGATCTGACGGCGGCCAGTACCGAGGTGGATATGATGGGACGCCTGCACGTCGACGCGTTTATGCTAAACCTCCTCCTACCGAGCGGCGTCGACACGAAAATACGCATGATCCAGTCGAAGGACGCCTTCGCGCTCATGGGCGCGGCTGCCGCGCCGGGGTGGCATATCTTGATACGTTCGATTTACCTGGAAGTCCGAAAAGTGAAGTTGAACCCGGAAGTCCAGCTGGGTCATATCAAAGCGTGGCTTTTGGGAACGGCTAAGTTTCCGATGCGCCGCGTCGACTGCAAGTCGTTCTCGATAACCGCGGGTACGCTATCGCACACGCACGAGAACCTGTACATGGGCACGATTCCGAAACGCATAATCCTGATGATGATCGACAACGCCGCCTACAACGGAGACTACACTAGAAATCCGTTCAACGCGCATCACAACGACATAAACTTCCTCGCGCTCAACGTCGACGGACGTCAGGTGCCGAGCAAGCCGCTGCAACCGGACTTTCCGCACCACCGGTACATACGAAGCTACATGAATCTCTTCGAGGCCACCGGAAAGGCGGGCGAGGACGAGGGGAACGACATATCGCGATCGGACTTCGAAGCCGGCTACACCGTCTTCGCTTTCGACCTAACCCCCGACTGCTGCGACGGGGACCATTTCAACGTCGCGCGTCAGGGGAGCGTGGGCGCTAACATGCAGTTCTCGATACCGCTACCCCGACCGGTGAACGTCATCGTGTACGCGGAATTCGAGACGGTGATGGAAATCGATCGGACCCGGAACGTCCTGTACGACTGTACCTCGTAATGGATACGTTCCAACTGCTGCGTCGCCTCGAACTCGATGCGTACGCTAAACACATCGTCCTCGGCGTCGTACCTAAAGACGCGCTACTTACCACCACCACCACCACTTACCCGATGGCCTTCGTGTGCAATACCGACGACGGCGGCGAACCGGGGGAGCATTGGGTGGCCGTCTACGTCGACCGCCGAGGCGTCGGCGAGTACTTCGATTCGTACGGTCTTCCGCCGCTGCACGCCGACTTCCGCACCTTCCTGCACCGACACTGCGGCGACGCGTGGACGTACAACGACAAGAGACTGCAGAGCGTCGTCTCTAACGTGTGCGGACAATATTGCGTCGCCTACCTACTCCTCCGATGTCGCGGCATGCCGTTGACGACGTTCCAGAACATATTCGGCACCGATCGGGTGGCTAATGACTGTCTCGTATTCGATTGGCTAAAGCCATTGCATTAACGCTTCGCTTTTACGTGTATAGTAGTAGTAATAAAAAAAACAACGACGATGAAATGTACGCACTTGTGTTTGTTTTATTATTATCCTACCCTACCTACATACATACATACATACAGAACCCTACCCCTAGGCGGCCCCCCCACCCCTAGGGTAGGTTTAGTTATACGAGTTAGACGAGTATCGGCGCCGTGGTGACGCCATCGTCGAGCACGCGGCGTTTAGCGTAGAAATAGCTCAACGCTGCGCGCTCTTGAACGTACGTCAACACGGACGAGTTTTTCACTTGGAAACCGTGGTTCCAACCGACGCCGCTGCGTCGGTCGCGCAGTACGGCGAGGAAGTCGTGCTCGTCGATATCGTTCTGACGTTTACTCAATCCCTTCGTGCTGTACTTCGCGCCGCAGTCGCCGCCGAAGCAGTAGTACGTCTTACTGCACAGCGCCACGATTCCGTCACCGCGCCACTCTTCTTTGAAGAGACCCGGCGTTCGACGATCGAATAGAAGACGACGCGCGCAGCAGTCCCCACCCTCCCACGTCAGTCCGGCGACGCGGCACCGTACGTACGCGTCCACGTGCGCGTCGCAACATTCGGCCGGAAACCAGAGCGATCGCGTCCGGAAGTAGTGTTCGCGCATCGCTTCCGGTACGAGCGCGTCGATGTCGTGACCCGCGAGGGCTATGTACGCCGAATCGGTGTCCATAGCGCAGTACTGAAAGAGCGGGCGTGGAATGTAGGCGTCGACGAAGTCGTAATAAAACTCCAGCATTCGTAATTTCGCGTATTGATACACGAAATAACCGATTTGAATCGGCAGATCGTAGACGACGGTGCGCTTATTCAGCGCCACCTCGTACAGCTCGTCGTCGACGACGACGTCGAGTTGCCGGAAGCGACGGTTGTTGACGAGTCGCGAGGCGCCTACCGACGTAGCGTACTTGATATCCCGGTGCCGATCGACGCGCGTAATCGTCTTCCCGTACGAACTATTGCCGAGTAGTTTGAAGGTGTCGGCGATGATCGCTTTATCGGGGTCGACGTCGCCCTCGCGTCGCGCCGTCGACACCGTATCGCCGAAACGACGAAAGCAGGCGATCGGCGTGTACTCGATCACCTGGTAGATGCGCGCGACGACGAGCCCGTGCTCCAGATACCAGCGTAGAAGGGGCGTGGCGAGTACGATCGCCGTGCCGAAGTAGCTACCAACGAGCGTCCGTTGAGGTCGGGTGAGTAGCTCGTGTGACTCGGCGTAGCGGCGCATGAACGGGCTGAGGTCGTCGCGTGCGATATCGACGTTCTTGAATACGGGCTGCATTTCGGCGAACTTAGCGCGCAGCGCTTCCGGCACGGCGATATCGCACTGCACGAGACCGAACAGAGAGCCGTCGCGTACACCCGCCAGTATCGTCGAGTGCGTTACGCGCCTCGCGTCGGGTCGCGTCACGGCGGGAGGTCTCACGGCTCGCCACTGGCACTCCCACATTTCGACGACGGCGTCGACGTGGCGGCGCAGGTAGGACGTCACGGCGATCGTCGCGGCGTACAGAGTCGTCATCGGTTGACCGTTGACGGCGTTCGTCGTCACGTGCGTCTGGCATATCGGGCAGCCGTGAAAGAAACAACCGTGAAATTGATACGCCGTTCGCGTGGCGGCGCACAAACCGTCGACTCGGTACTTACCGATGCGCTTCTCGCGGCCGTTCAACTGGTGTCGTATAGGGGCGTCTATTCGTTCCGCTTCGTACGTCAACCACTCTACGGCCATACGACCGTAGCGGTGCACGTGTTCCGCTCGAAAGTCGTTCTCCGCGCGTCGGCGCGTGTACCAACCCGTCGGCATTTCCCGCATCATCGCCGATAGATAGAGACCGTTCGCGTCATAGCCGACTATCGAACGACACGGGTTGTTACCGCCTCGAATCGACGTCACGCCGGCTTCTTGATGACGCGAGAAGATGATCGATGGACCGCCGACGATCTGCGACTGCAGTAGGCGGTGCAGGTCTTTGTTCGGTTCGTTGAACAACGAGAAATGGATTGACGACGGCAGGTCGTTGAATAGGTACAACAACGTCAACCCCGGTACGCTGATGGCGTCCTTGAACATGTCGATGCGCTGACGGCGATAGAAGGCGAACTGCCGCTCGAGGGCCTCGAGAAACGGCGCCACATCTCGGTTATTATACCAGATTAGAAAATCGCGCATCGTCGTCATGCACTCGTCGCGCCATGCCGTCGCACAAATTTCGTACGCCTCCGCGGAGATTCCCTCGCGTTTCAGGTGGCTGTAGAAAGTTTCGCGCGGCGGTAGGACGGTCTCGTCCAGGCGCGTCAACGCGTCGATATATTCGTACGGAAAGTACCCCTTGGTCGCCGCGCAGTCGTACGCTTTCAGATAGCGCTCGTAGCTGACACCGGGTGCGAGGTAATTAGTTATGTCCAGAAATTTCAACGTCGACGTCGTCAGGCACATGTAAGCGTTCTGTCGTTTAATCGTGAACGCCGACGATGTGTGCTGCGCGTCGTCGGTTATGAGCAGGGGGGTCAAGTACTTTTTGACGACATTCAAATCGTACTTACCGCTGTTGAAACCCAGTACGGGCATTTGACGAAGGTGCGTCCACAGGCGGTCGGCGAGTGCGGCGTACGGTGACGCGTCCTTGTCGTCGTCGTCACTTCGTTGCCGCCAGTCTTTATCGAGCGCTTCGATCGCCTCAAAGACCGCGTCGTAGCGGGGGCGTAGAAGCGCGCAAGCCGCCGCGCTCACGGCTTCCAGGTCATCGATGAGGCGACGCGCTAGGTCGGCCGAATCACCGGTCGTGACGTAACAGCGCGCCGCTTCGTGTCCTGGCACGTTCGACGCGACGCTCACGCTGAGCAGTTCGTGTCGCGCTAGCCACCGACATTTATCGGTATCCGGCGGTAGCTCGTTGGTGGCGAAATAACATTCAAAGTCGAAGGTCGCGCGGTACGGATAGTAGCGCAGATCGTCGTCGCCGACGTCGATACCTTCGTCGTCGAGTCGTTGAAATATGGACGGCTTCGGTCGGTAGACGCCGCCGGGAAACACGTGACGAACACCGCCCTCGCACGTCGCTTCGTGACGTCGTAATAGTGACGGGTACTGCCAGAGGGAGTTGCCGCATTTCGAGCACTTGTACGTTTTCGCGTACGCGCGCAGATCGGTTATGTACGAAAAGTGATTCTCGTACAGGTTGACATTCAGGGTTGTGGGGTGCGCTTCGAGCGATCGACGGACTAGTTCGGCGGCGCCAGTCGCCGTTAGTCGATAGACGACGATGTTGATACGAAAAAACGTCTCCACGCGTTCCAGTTCGTTCAGGCGCACGCCGATCGGCTTCGGGGCGTAGCGCGCGCTCAGTTGTTTAGCTACTCGCGTTAAACGGGTTGTATTTAGGTGCTTCCCACCACCACCACCACCACCTTGCCGATGGAGGGCGATGCATCGGAAGAGGCATAGAGGATCGTCGTAGGGCTTGCCTCCCCGAGCGTTCGTCAACGCCACGATGTGCTTGTTGTTACGTACGTAGGCGGGGAGCGCGGCGCCAACGCACCCGATAGGATGGTTTAGGATGGCGTTCACGAAGTAGGTGGCGTTCGTTACGAGCTCGACCACCCACTCCGAATCGGGTCGCTGCGCAAGGACGTACTGTAGTACGTCGGTCGTGCGCACGAGATCGAGGAATCGTTCGAAAGAACGGCTATCGGTTACGAGGGCGGGTGTTTCGAGAAGGCGACCGCAGCAGTTACAGGACGAATGAAAATAGCGGTAACGACCCGATACCTTGTGGCGTAACACGAAACCATAGCTTACGTTTATTTTAAACGCATTCTTTCGTTCGCTAAACATAACCCTCAGACGCGGTTCGAGCACCCGCGTACTCGTACAGGCGGTCATGCGATAGTTGTAACGGGACTGTACGACACCGATCGCTACCGACGTCTCTATGCTACGTCGATGCTCGTCCACGACGCACTGAAGAGCATCGGCTGAGGGTGGTGGTGGTGGATTATCATCGGGGGGTAACGACACCGCCGGCTGACCGCACCGTTCCCTCAGGTGTCGTAGCATCCCGGCGCGCGTACTGTACGTTACGCCGCATTTCGGACACTCGTCGCTTTACGCATAGCGCGTCATCGCCGCATCGTTTCGAACTCTTCGCGTGTCGCTCTAACGCCGACTGTTTCAAGAAATAAGCACCGCATTTCGGACATTGCCACCTAGTAGGTGGCATACTTTTCTTTGTGCTGCTACTTTTTCGAATACCTCTATTTATAACGAGGTACGGACATGCGCAGTGAGTGATGTAACGTGGGGGTGGTGGTTTTGTTAGGTAACGGGGTGGTGGTTTTGTTAAGTAACGGGGTGGTGGTTTTGTTAAGTAACGACTAATGATATCGAGGTACGGGACACACGTGGTGTGGTGGCTTTGTTAGCGATGCGTATGGGGTGGCGGTTTTGTTAAGTATATAGGGGGTGGTGGTTTTGTTAAGTAACGACTAATGATACGGACACACCACGTTTTTTTCTTTTGTTAGGTGCTTATTGGGGGTGGTGGTTTTGTTAAGTATATGGGGTGGTGGTTTTGTTAAGTAACTGTGTGTGTGTGTGTGTGTGTGTGTGTGTGTGTGTGTGTGTGTGTGTGTGTTAACTCGGAAACGAGGAACGTACATTTTCAACGTTTTATTAAGCGTGTCGTACAACGAAAAGCGATATTAAGCAAAATCAGCAGAATAGGCAGTAATGTTCATTTTTTTTTTTTAAATGCCGCTTCTGCACTGTACGTAGACGTGCACTGCCGACTCTAGTCGAGCTCGATTGATGAATTCGCGCCAATTCGTACCGAGGAGCCAGTCGGATACGAACTGTACCAAATACAATTCCCCAGCTCGCCCCGGTTGCTGTCCGTACGCCTTCACGTGTAGTAACTGCACCAGACGTATGAAGGTTGGTATCAGTGACTGCTGCAGACACGATTCCAACACTACGTTGAAGTGTTGCGTGACGAGTTCGGCTACGTTCTCGTAGCGCCGTGCGTACTCACGAGTAGGCCTACCCGCCCGATAGCCGATCATATGCACGTACGGACATCCCTCGTTAACTTCGCAAGCACCGCATCGATCGCGCGCCGTCTCCAATATCAACTCACCGAGGTGCTCAGCGAGGAGGGCCATCGCATGTCGTTCATATCGACAGGCCACCTGACCACGCCCCGGTTCGACGACGCGTCGTTGCATCGCGTCCGACGGCACAATCTGGTGTAAACTTTCGTAAGGCGGTGGTGTACCAAGCGCCTCCTCAATGATAGCATCCAAGGCGCTATCGACATCGCCCGCGCATCCCTACAGCACAAAAGCAGGTGCCTACAAACACACATTTCCCACGGCGAGCGTGCGCACGTTCAGGCCGTCGCGCTCTCTACAAAACACATTATTATCATTAATCCACCTTTTTTTCTGCGTTAACACGAGCCATCAACGCGGCGTCTTTCCTCTCACTATCCGTCACCGAACGCTCGAGCAGTGTTTGTACGAACAGGGCAACTTCGGCGTATCTCGCACGCATCCGTTCATTATTGACTAACATTTCCAGCAGAACTCGCCGCACCTCCTGTAGACATACAACAAATAAATGTCATGTTTTATATAGGCTGAGCGCCTTTCTAGTAGGCTCTCTTTGCTTCGTAAGCCGAACACCAGGCCATTACGTAATTTTCCACTATCTCGTCTAGTAAGCGCGCAGCTTCATCACTAGTCGGTTTACTAGTTAGCAATGCCGTCACCAGCGGGGCCTCCTATAACACAAGAAACCCATTACTATCAACGACTCTCCTCAGTGTGCGCACCGTATACGACGGCTCACCTCCCCAGGTAGTCTTACGAACACTGAGCTCCACTTTAGTGCCGGCCAACTCAAGTACAGTATCGCGAAGTTCCTCCTCGTTTAACTCCACCAAGTAATCAGCCCGGTACTCAACCAGCTTTGCCATTTGCGTGTCAAACAAAGTCAGCCACATTTCATCTTCTTCGTCATCTCCATCTCGAATCATGACACGCAAAGCAAAGTAATTTTTTACCTTATCAGGTTCCCCGTGGGTTCGACATAACATCACGCCGTCTGTGTTTTCATACAGTTTGCGTCGACATTGGGAACATCCCCTGTACGTGCATTTATCACGATAACTCACAGCCTCGATATATGCTGAAGTCTTAAGCTTGTAGACACCGTTCTTAGAACCGGCCAGTTCCCTTACACTCACCAAGGTAGCCTGTGATGACGTTGCAGTGCTGCATTCTCGCTCAAGCGAGGCCCGTCTAGTCGGCGGTGCCTCCAACACCGCTTCTTCTCCCCCCCGTTTACGACCAAACGAGGATGCAACCAACAAGGGTCTCTTAGCAGCTGGTGTGGTCACTTCCGCAGGCGGTTGTTGTTGACTACCGCTCGCCTTACACGCTTGCTTGCGCTGCGCCTTCATCTTTTTCAACGGTGCAGTCATCTCGTCGCGATCGGCCATTCTCGAGGTTGAAGAACTTCTACGGCTGTTGCTGCTGAAATCAGTCACACCACTTGCATTATACCTCATACAAAATTTTCCACCGCTTTATATAAGCAACATACGGCGCATGCGTACTTAACGCATCGATGTTTCTATTACAACGCATAACCGCCTAGTATCCGATGACTTTTATTTCCGGAAAAAAATCAGACGGTCATGTAGTGCGTTCGTTGACAAACGTTTATTTACAGCCAATTTTTCTACAATAACCACACCACTTAATTCCCTACACGCCACTGATCCCACACAACGCTTAAATTCATACTTTTAACCCGTCGTTTACGGTTTGGAAAAAGCATTGTTCGCGCTTCACATTCCTTTCACGATAAGAGCCCCCCATTAGCGTCACAGCTGTTTTGCGTCACCATCCGATTTCTAGCCAGCGCCAAGAAAAAAATCACACGGTCACTTTAGTGCGTCCTGCGTTAAATGTTACTTTCACATCGAATTTCTCTATTATTAACACTCCACAATATGCCTGATCCCTAACTAAGCGGATGCAACGGTTCATTTTGGCATTTAAACGGTCGCTTATTGATATTTTGATATCTTTCCTTTCACTGTTTTTACGTAACTTTTTGCGCATGCGCTCTTAACACATACCTAACGTTACACAACAACGCACCGGTTCGCTCATTCTTTGTCATGGCCACCTCCCGAGCGCCAGCTACGCCAACAACTGCCATTACGAAAGAACAAAGGTACTTCTTATTTTCATCTTATTTCTTCATTTACCTATTAGTATTTTCTGTTCTGATTACCTCGATTTATATTTTCACTCATTCTTTTATTGGTTACTTTAATTATTTTCTTCATTTACCTATTAAACTATAAGTTTATTTTAGTGGCGATTTTTTCCGATTACCTCGATTTATAATTTTCTTTAATTATTTCTTAGAGCTGTCAATTTTTAAATACGGTAACTTACTATTTTCATATTTTTATTTACTGATATTTTCATCTTATTTTTATTTACTGATATTTTCATCTTATTTCTTCATTTACCTATTAGTATTTTCTGTTCTGATTACCTCGATTTATATTTTCACTCATTCTTTTATTGGTTACTTTAATTATTTTCTTCATTTACCTATTAAACTATAAGTTTATTTTAGTGGCGATTTTTTCCGATTACCTCGATTTATAATTTTCTTTAATTATTTCTTAGAGCTGTCAATTTTTAAATACGGTAACTTACTATTTTCATATTTTTATTTACTGATATTTTCATCTTATTTTTATTTACTGATATTTTCATCTTATTTCTTCATTTACCTATTAGTATTTTCTGTTCTGATTACCTCGATTTATATTTTCACTCATTCTTTTATTGGTTACTTTAATTATTTTCTTCATTTACCTATTAAACTATAAGTTTATTTTAGTGGCGATTTTTTCCGATTACCTCGATTTATAATTTTCTTTAATTATTTCTTAGAGCTGTCATTTTTAAATACGGTAACTTACTATTTTCATATTTTTATTTACTGATATTTTCCTATACATATTTCACTTATGTTACATGTTTTCATTCACAGAAACCACCTACGAGCCACCATCAGGCTACCAAGACGGGGATACGTAAATATGACCATCCCCCTCTGTCGCGTTACCGGGGTCGTACGACCGCCAACGCCCGACGAGCTCGAGGATTCGTTGGACAACACCGGGACGGGATTAACCGATACCGACCGGCTCCGGCTCGATCCTAACATAGCCAACCCAGTCACAATAGACCAACCCGACGGCATCATGACTTCGTTTACTATACTAGGAGCAAATGGAACGTGGTACACGCCCCCACCGACCGATGAACTGTTTGAAAGACGGGGGTTTAATACACCGTTAATGCCGATAGATAGCTCTACCGAGTTGCAACGGTATCGTGAGGCATCTCGTATGCGCGCTGCGCGACTACCTCGTTTGGAACAAGTGGTGTGACTCTGAATAAAACACCGTTCACATTCACTCGTTTTCTATTGTCTATAAGTACTTACCGTTGCTTACAGCCTTTTTTAAATTATATATTCCACTCGTTTCGTTTTGCTAGTATACAAACATACCGTCATTCCGCATCCATTTGTCCACCGCGTAAAAATTCCGCTACCTCAAAAACCAGGCCGTTGATTATTGCTTTTCAACGCATACACAACGCCAACCAGCTTATTTCAGCATCGTTACACAAACCGGCTAACATCGCCCCAGCCGTAGATCTATTTTCAGCCGCCCGTATCTAGGCCTACCGGTCGCGTCTCAACTTTCACCGCTACCGCAATATCCAGGGTACAGCGGTTAATCTCGCTCACATTGGGTTTAACGCATTCGTAACCACGGTGGTTTTAGCGTAACCACGGTGGTTTTACCTATAACATAACCACATTGGTTTCTGCTATACCCCCGTATCGTAACTAGGGACGCTGTTATTATATAATTCGCTAGATGGCGTTAACGTAACTAGGGACGCTGTTATTCTTCGCTAGATGGCGTTATCACGTAACTAGGGACGCCGTAACTAAGGACGCCGTAACTAGGACGATGTTATTAACCACTAGAGGGCGCTTTTCATTCACAAAAAGTGACAGGCCATCAATCACGTTTTTTATAACTAGGATCCCGATTCCACTCAGGTTACCAAAAAGCCTTTGATCTTTTTTTTATAAGTAGGATCCCGATTTTGAAATCGACGTTTTTTATGCACGTAGTTAGATACAAAAGGGGCGTGGTTTGGGGCGTGTGTATCCTCCTTACTACTATCAACTTCAAGTAAGTCGGCGCCAAACCATACACACCATCCACATTTAGTGTGTTCGAATGATATATTACAACACACTGTACTCTATGTCAAATTTTTATTTATTAGGTAAACACACAAATACAATGACACAAAGTAGGCCTATATTTCCAATAGTCGTACTTGGGAAGTAGTAAAAATCGTGACTACAGTACAAACAACTATCGTACAAACACTTTTGTAGTTTCATAGTCAGTACAACACATACTATGTTGCCATCTTACATACATATTGATGCTCCAGGCGCATATAATTTATATAACTTTTTTAGCTGCAAAGCCAGGGTGTTCGGCTCAATTAGAATCCAATATCAGCAGTGATTTATGCGAAGTCAAACAGTATTTTGATATTAACAAACTTAGTATTAATGTACAGAAATGTCAATTTATGCTAATTGGCACTCATCAGTCCATTGCCAAGATGACTGATGTTAGAATTCATATCAACAATGAACCACTTAAATATGTATCGGTAGCCAAGTACCTTGGTATGTATATATGTCCTAGACAAAATATAAATACTCTGTTTAAAACACTAGGCTGTTTATCACTACAGCAAAGAAGGGATTTTAATAAATGTGTTCTTATGTACAAGTGTGTAAATGGTCTAGCACCACAACATTTCCTGTGATATGTTTACATCAAATAGTCATTCTTACAATACCAGAAATGCCTCTCAGCCGAAACCATCCAAAGCCAGAACTGCCTACTATCAATGCAGTTTCAATGTATCCGGTTTGAAATTATGGAATAAAATAACAATTGAAATTCAAAACAGCCATTCTGTTGCAACCTTCGAAAAGACCCTTCGCAAATATCTGAGTGCTACACCACAATTTTATATGTACTTTGTTTTTATCTGTTTCATGTATGTTATGACTACTTTATATTCTTATTTTTATTTCATGCATTCTAGTTATTATTTTATTTATTTATTGTAGTCACTTTTAACTTGTATACTTTGTACATATATCAACACGTGTTGTATGATTGATGTAAATGGTGTATGAATGGTTCGGCCATCGAAAATAGTGAAAACTAAGTACGTCACCGAGTATAAATAAAATTGTCAATCAATCAATAAATAACTTTCGATACTTCACATTGTTGAAAATATGTCGTTGGACTATTGTACACCTTCGGTTACTAAACCATCTAAAATGTAACACAATCAGAGCATATGTTGTATTTTGGTTTCAAGTAGGTCTACAATATTGGCATTCATATTAACTGAATTCGTATCTTACCTTTCCAAAGATTTTGTAATAAAAAATAGCTATGTACCTCTGCAAATAGTAGATATATAGTCGATTGTGTTTGAAGACGGTGGTTATGAAAAATAAGGGGGTAGGATATGCGTTTCGGTTTTGTATGCAGAATACTACATTGTATGTCAGAAAATCTAGCGTTAGTTTATTTAGAAATGAACTGGGATTGATGGGAGATAAAACATGATTACCATGCACCAGATGTGTAAATAATAATTTGAACTAATGCCCACCCTTCACGAAAACCAAAATAAATTGTTAATATATCTGAGCATATGTTGTGTTTTTCTTTCAACTTCGTCTATAACATTGATGTACGCATTAACCACAGATACGTACCTCACCATTGGGAACATTATGATACCAAAATTATGTTATCGTGTAGCCCTATAATTAGTACATGTACAGCCGATTATGTATATGTTGAAAATCCTTCAAAAACCCTACCCCCAAATTTTTTTCACTAAATAGCTCACTATACGCAGTAAAAAAATCATAATAGAAAGTGTCATCCGAGCTGGTTATGACCGGTAAAGGTCATATATAAATCCTGGCATGGATGACAGCTTGTAACATTTAGGTACCCGTGATGTAATTTTTTTAGATTTTGTGCCTAGACTATATGCACTGTTCAGTCACACCACCAACCAAAACTAGATTACAGAAACTACAGACCAAAGTTGCTAGACTCATATCTGGGTCTAATCCTAGGCAAAACAGAAACACGATGTTTAAAACACTAGGCTGGTTATCACTACTAAAGAGAAGGGATTTTAATAAATGTGTTCTTATGTGCAACTGTGTAAAGGGTCTAGCACCAGAATATTTGTGTGATATTTGTATATCAAATGGTAATTTCTAAAATACCAGAAATGTCTCCCAGCCGAAACCACCCAAAGCCAGAACTGCCTACCATCAACGCAGTTTCAATGTGTCCGGTTTGAAATTATGAAATAAAGTACCAATTGAAATTCAAAACAGCCATTCTATTGCAACCTTCAGAAATACCCTACGCGAATATCTGAGTGCTACACCACCATTTTAAATGTCCTTTGTTTTGATCTGTTTCAGTATGTTATGACTACTTTATCTATTTATTTTTATTTCATGCATTCTATTTATTATTTTGTTCGTTATTTATTTATTTTAATCTCGTTTAACTTGTATCCTTTGTACACATATCAACACGTGTTGTATGATTGATGTAAATGGTCGATGAATGGCTCGGACATTGAAAATAGTGAAAACTAAGTATGTTACCGAGTAGAAATAAAATTGTCAATCAATCAGTCAATCAATCAATCAATAACTTTCGATACTTCACATAGTTGAAAATATGTCGTTGGACTGCCTAGGCGTCGACGCCTAACCAAGATTGATCCTGGTGTCTGATTTAAGTCTACATCGCCGCGAATGAGACATATCACTAGATTACTGTCTCCAGTTTCCTCTATTCCTCCTCCACTGTTCTGGGCTGCCTGTAGCAATCTGCAAACGACGTTGACATTGTTCTTTTCCGCCCATGCCCCAAGCGCTCTCGTGGAAGAGTTTCCTTTCTCTGAAATAGCAGAAAAACAAGATTCGTTCTACGCTAAGCTGACGTCGTAAACGATTTCCTTAGTTTGTGATCTGTATCTTTTTACAAGACTCTGCTTTCACACCCTGTTTTCTTTTAGAAGGTTCCCACACCGTGTTGCCGTCTTCAGTAAACATACGTCTTTATTTCGTAATATTACTTACTTAATATTAATAGTTATATTAAATGGGTACATGCATGGTTTCCGTTACAAAACAGATTCTTAATACGTTAGCAATGCCAACTTATTGCCAATAATGATGATAACAGGTTTAATCAGGCAACATAATTAGGTTGTACATGCTATCAAGGGCTGATCTAGGATTTAACTACCCGGGGCGTGCAGCCTCACAAAGCCTCTCCAAATACCTTAGGTACATACCCCTCTTGACGCTGACCACAATCCTCGACCACAGGTTACTACACCCCCTTGAAGCTCATCAAAGGTCTAAATCATTATGGAATCAGAGGAATAAGTAATATATGGTTTGCCAGTTACCTTTCTAATCGTAAATAAAAAATATATTAAAATAAATAATTGCAAATCTCCATTGATCAATATAACACAGGGAGTATCACAAGGATCCATATTAGGACATGTTTATATTAACAACATAGTGAATTCTAGTTATCTAAACTTGTTATCCTTTGCAGATGATACCACCGTTTACCAATCAGGATATGACATTGAACATTTAGTTATAAAAGTGAATCAAGAATTAAAACAATTAGACAATTGGTTGTGTGCTAAGAAATTGTGCTTGAACGTCAAAAAGACACATTTCTGTGTTTTAGTCCTGTAAATATAAACTACACAGTAAACAATAACATTAAAATAAATAATGAAGTCATTAACCAGGTTGGCAAGTATACAAATTACGAATCTGTTAAATTCCTGGGATTGTATATAGATAAACATATAACATGGAAAGAACATATCAACATAATTAGTTCCAAAATATCTAGAGCTATTTTTGTAATAAATAGAGTGAAATATTTCTTACCATATAAATCATTAAAATAATTATATTACACTTTAGTTCCCAGTCACATAACATATGGTATACAAGCATGGGGCAATGGAAACACAAAGAAAATCCATTACAAAAACTTGCTTTCAGTATGATTAATAAAAAAGGATATAGGAGTCATACTGATCCTTTATTTAAGTCTGACAAAATACTAAAAAGTTCAGATGTATATAAACTACAGGTCTCACTATTTATGTATGACTTTAAACATGATTTATTACCCAAGTCATTTATAAATTTAGCGATCAAAAAGACTAGACAAAAGTATAAGAATAACCAGACAATGCAACCTTCTTGTTAAAGAGACACCTAGAATACATTTTCGTCTAAGCTACCTAAACATACTTACACAAGAATCTGGAACAAATTTAGACGAAAAAGTAAGAAACACTAAACACGGGATTAAAGTTTAGACGCATGTTGTGTGACTTCAACTTAAATGCATATCTTCGTCAAGTGAATTGTTTAAATCCTAGATTTCAGGATGTAATTAAACTGATTAAATGAAACTCTTTGTTTGTAAGTCTATTACCGTTCTTACACTACTTTGTAAACTAAGTACAGATGTTTGGATCGCCTCTCTATTCACTTACATATATTTCAATGGATCATAATTCTCAGTTCGTTGTCATGTACATCACCAGCAACAGCACCTACTCTATGTTAAATAATACTCCGGTTTAATATTATATAGTACGGAGGTAGGCTGGTGATGAATTTCAATAAGTTGTTTAACATGATTTTGATGATTGTTATGATTGTAATCATACAGAAATAATAATCAGATGGTGTCACTGGAAGACGTTTTCTGGGGGGAATGCGTCGCTCAACAAAGCCAACCAACACTGCCTTCCCATACACTCACCTGGACCTTCTCCTAAACCGCATAGGAGAAAATATCAGTTAAACGTTACCTAAATATTAGGAACATTTTGTGAAATTTATTTATTAATTGATGCTTACCAAAGAAGACCATCATTTGGTGATTAAACGTGCTCGCCAAATATATATACGAAAGTGCGTACTTATCCCCTGTATGTAATCGTGTATTGTATATATGTAGACATATATATATATATATGTTATCGTGCAGTAGCTAAGACTATACTCACTTAACGGATGGTTGATGCCCTGTTGATTAGTACACGCGGGTAGACACACTAGGCTAAAGCAAAAGAGGTGTTGACGATCATGACAGGCGCTAATATAATAACTCACATCATAATTTATGCCGCGTGAGCGGTCGATGTTCAATGCGCGTCATGCTTCGTTAGCTTGTACGCTACGGGGGCGTCGCAGCCAATATTAGGACAATGAAAC
Organism: Escarpia spicata; assembly: GCA_963995525.1. Lineage (NCBI taxonomy): Eukaryota > Metazoa > Annelida > Polychaeta > Sabellida > Siboglinidae > Escarpia > Escarpia spicata. Next base: position 34,908,077 of record OZ023215.1, read on the forward strand.
GGCGCAAGAGGTCGAGTCTTGTAATCTAGACGGAGTATGTGGGTAACAATGACAATCACATTTTAGTATTCGGGTATGTAAGTAACACTTTGAGAGTGTGGTGTACGTGGTATGACCTGTGTTTAACAGTAAATGCACTGCCTGGTAGCGGCTGTGGGTTCGATTCCCACACGATCTTTAACACTATATGAGGTTTCGTCTGGTTGACCAAAACCATATTGCTGCATTTGCTGTTAGTGCTATTAACACGTTCGTTACTACCAAACACCACACCACACCACACCACACCACGACACACCACGACACACCACACAACAACACGACACACTACGACACACCACGGCATACCACAGCACACACAACACACCACGACACAACACGGCACACTACCACACGCCAAGATACACCACTACACACCCATCACAACACACTACGTCACACCACATCACACCACGTCACATCACGTCACACCTCATCACACCACGTCTCACCACGTCGTACCAAGGCACACCACGACATACCAAGACACACCATAACACGGCAAGACACGCCAAGACTCACCATTACACGAAACGGTACACCATGATAAACAGCTACACATCACGACAATCCAAGATACACCACGACACAAAACGACATACCAAGACATACCATGGCACACCCACCACGACACATCACGACACAACACGACACAACACCACACAACACGACACAACACCACACACAACTATATACCACGACATACCACGACACACCACGACACATCACGATACACAACAATACACCACAACACACCACGACACACGAATACCCACAACGCATACAACACACACCACGACACAACACGACACACCACGACACAACACGACGCACCACGACGCACCACGACGCACCACGACGCACCACGACGCACCACGACGCACCACGACACACCACGACGCACCACGACACAACACGACACACAATAATTAAAGAGTTCTTGTCGTGTTTTTCATAAATAATTAATTGCTCTATAACTCGCCACGTCTCTTTAGGCGAGCGGCAGTTCTCTTAAATGTGTTTTTTTCAATAACATTTTAAAGGAATTCTTTGAGAATTTTAATACCTTTGTAATGCACGCAATTATTAGGTAATCCTGTTAATATGATTATTTAATGTAATTCTATGCCTTTATTTCATTAGAATTATGTTTTATTAATAACTAATGACCTTGACAATATATTGAAAAAATAACATTGCGTACGCGGAGTTTCTACTTTGGACCCACCTTCACGATCCGTATAAGGCATGCTCATGAATATTCGGAACAGTCCGTCAGACTTCGATTAGCTACGCCGAGTTAATAGATGCAAGAAATACGTCATCAACATGTGTGTATAATGATTAGCCACCGCCATGCGAATGAGTCCTGACCGATAAAATTATCAAAATGAAACGTGGACCGGATGCTGTTTATGGCATAGCTTCAGCAAAGTAAAGAAGGAAATTATATGGAATAAACGGAGAATGAACATAGCGACAGTTCATGACAGACGGATTGATTTAAAAGAAAAAACACTACCTCTCCATGCACGAAGCCGCCGATGCCGGGCCCGATGGCGACGCCGATGTCATACAGAATGATTGGCATTGTTTTTGTTGGTACTATCATGTTCCTTTTTCACTAGGTACATCTGGCTATACATTTTGAAGTTAACTTTTAATGAAACGTTTAGATAACAGAAGCTTACTGAAGCCGAGAAACATTCAATAACGAAACCATTTTATTTGCACCATAAATCCAGCTGCTATTTCCGTAAGCAATATAAATACATTATACATCACTAAAGTAATTTACTGTATTAAAGTAGAATAGGAGGTTATGTACTTTCCTATCTACGTAAGGTTTAATTTTAGTTTGAAAAATGTAGATCTATAAAGAGCATAACATTATTGTCGACAAAATATTAAAATATATTGCATCAGTATAAAATCATGTTTTATTTTGTACTGGGAGTGCAATAATTATTTGTTCTGCCCATCATTTAGAGTAAAAGATATTGAGTTTGTTTCTGTCGAACTCCTGTTTCAATAACAAATAAAATGGCCATTGTATGATGGAAATAAAGTTATAACATTACAAAACTTTAAAAGTAACGCATATCTTAAAACACTATTTTCAGTCATCATTGGTGTATTTAGCTCAAGAAGATTCCTAAAACATTTTGATTGTTGTGGAACATTTATATTTTATGAATTTTCAAAATTATTGTAAAAGCAACTTTGTCGACACCTTCTTATACACTAATCCCAGTATAGTTCACATAACACAAACGTGTTTCAACAAATTTTGAAGAATATGCTGTAGAACACAATTCAAACATGATGAGCATAAGAAAGCATAAATTATGTACACTTACTTTGCAACATAATGACAGGATGATGTGCATTTGGATGCACAAATCGGTCGATTGCACAAATCCATTTGAAACGTAGTGATGTACATATTCCCAGCAGAAGCCACACGGTGTCGCGCTTACATTTATAGGGCGTTAAATAATATCCGGGTGACGTTTCTGCGCGTGCGCATATCTAAGGGAATGTAGTTAGCACCAGCTACGACTGTAGCGTTTTCAGTTATCCGGGCGTTATGTATGTTTATATGCATATCTATATTTACATATATGTCTATATATACATACATAAATTATAAAATGTTTGCTTCCCACAGACATAAACAATTTCTGTCGTAAAACAGTTTCCTCTCCACGCACACGTCACGTGACTTACTATTATACTTGGTCACAAATCTGAAACAGCAAATTATATATTCTAACTATAACGCTCGTATTACGACAACAAACGAAACATATTTAACTACTGGATATTATTTATCACTATGTGATATACTGGTGCCAAATATTATGCCTTACATATACAAATAAACATCACCCGGATAAAATGTAACGCCCGGATAAATGTATGCGCGACAACGGAACTAATGTGGCAGAACAAAGTCAGACATCTTCTTCACTACTGTGTCAGTTAACATATTGTCCTATTAATAGCAATGCTATGCATTTTGATACACAAAGCTATCAGATGCACGCATCCATTTGAAACTCGAAGTGAGATACAACTTCCCAGTAGATGTCGCACAGAACAGAATGGGGCTGAACAAAGTCAGACATCATCTTATGTCAGGTGACTCATTGTCCAATTAATGGCACTGTTAAGTAGAGCTCTTCAATTTCATCTTTCCATCAGCTCAGCTATTTCCAATGTTCCTGCAAATAAACAAAGTTTAATTTAGGAAACTGAGCCTAAATATGAGTTAACTAACTCAACACTGTGCAGATTAATTCAATTTAGATATGGATTATGGGACTTATCACCAAGTGTATAGCTGGCTAAATAGAAAAGAAATACAAGAGAGCCTTGTTATGTTGATTCAGTCAGACTAATATCCGAATCCATTACTTTGGCCAACGTTTAATTTGCTTTTACATAATTACCTGTATGCATTGGCCATACACAGTGCATTCCAGATAACTCGAACTCACATAGGTGAATTTTTGCTAAGTTAAGTCAATCTTTTCCTCAGTCCAGGGCAAAGGTCCCAATAAGGGGACCTTCTGATAACTTTCTAGTTATCAGAAATTCCACTTATCAGTATTTTCATGGGTCCCTGGAACTTCGACCTTAACAAAGAGTGCACTGTATATTTTCGTTTATTCTTGCTCTAATAATTAATGTTGAATATAATTATAAATATTGTCATGGATTAAAAGTTATGTATACTAGAGTGCAGATCTGCTGGTGTCCAAAATTCGTGCATCGCAAAATTCCGTCGCAACATGGTATTGTGTACTTTTTAACAAACCTAAGACGTTTACATTGAATGATGACATGCCAGCCAGGTTTACTAACAATCGTAGCTGTATCATTAAAAACAATCTGTGAACGTACGAATCTCAAATTTTTATGTTTCGGTTCAAATAAATGGGGAAACGGGGACTTTTCAAAAACGGCTGACTGCAGCCGTCTGCGTCGGCGGACGTTATAATTCTATTTAATCGAAACGTTACTCGGCTGATGGCATTGGGGAGCAGGATTAATAAATAATGCATACGCTTCCTACACTTGTAAAAATAGCTGTCAATATACATATGTCTACAAATTGCCATTGCTTGAATCAACTCACCTCGGAAACTAACATGTCAACTGTGTGTGTGACGTCAACGGTCTTTGTGTGGGTCACTGCGCGTGCATGAATATTCATTATACGCGGGCTGCAGAATTAATCATGCACGTGGCCACAAGCACAAACTGATTCGCGTAAACCCGATTGTTTATCGGCTTTTTGTGCAGATAACACCCAAATTATGTATAAACATGCAAGACATAAGTAGCAGAGAAAGTACTTATGGGACATTAATATGTTTTGATACGGTACACCTTGAATGTATATTAGCTTATAAAGAATCACTTTAAATGGATTTTCTACATACCCCCATAGCAGGTACTATTTCTAACTAATTGATCAACATTTCTCAACCTAGCACAATTAACAACTTATAGTAAATAGCTTAGCTCAGTGTCTGAGACACCGGGAATAAGAATATAGTTCATCGATTGTAAACAGTTGTGCTGAATATATGCACGAACAGCCGAGGCGAAACCAAACGTCCGCTAAACGCCGGCCAGAAGGTTCGATCGTTCGCGCAGTCTGGAGGCGGGGTCTATTCACTCCTAGTCGACCCGACTGTGCCGCATGGTGGCGCGTGGCGGCACTAGCACATATATCGCCACTCGCGGTGACTAGGCTTAAATGTGTTTTTTTCAATTACATTTTAAATGGCTTTCTACATACCTCCATAGTAGGTACCATCGAAATGACGTAAGACTTGGGCTGGTCAAGTGTGGAGCGAAGGTCAAACTAGGTCACCGTTAAATGATGAATGCTCCAAATTGAGCCATTCAGAAACGCAGTCGTAACGTGGTCTGTGGTTTAACAGAAAGAAAAGAAATAACCAATAAATGGTGTACGTATACGTCTAAATGACCGTTATCTGTTTTTTCTTTCTGTTAAACCACAGACCACGTTACGACGCGGTCGTTTCGAAATGGCACAAGTTGGGGCATTCATCATTTAATGGTGATCTAGTTTGACCTTAGGCTATATATATATTATATATAAGGTCAAACTAGGAGATAATGCCGATGGGAATACAAATTCTATTATACATAGCGCAAAATATATGAGTGACAATCGCAGGAGAGCGGTGCTGATAAAGTACGCCAAATATTGCGGTAGCTTCTAAGTTTGAAAAAAAGTTTGAAATAGACTCGATTTATTTCTAGATGAAAATTACTTTTTCAGAGTGCCATCTCTTGCAACAAACACTAGTTTTTAAATCGTGGGTGTTGCTTAGTTTTTGAAAGGGTAAGGTAGTCAAAAAGAAATGTCAGCCTCGCAGTAAAACTCGGTGAATAATGTATTCAAGTTGAAAATATTTAAGTGTTTGTGTTAGTGCTTGTGTTGGTAACATGATCTCGAAGAAGACGTCTGCCAAGATCATAACCTTGTTCGGTGAACCGTTTGTTTCGTGATCCAGTGGAGCCATTAGTTCCCGATATTTCCTTTTCACCAGGACACTCCCCCATTCGCAAGTATGGCAATACGCTCGTGATTATTTATTTTTGTGATCAGCAGGCATAAAGCGGTTTGTCTATCACAAAGAGACAGAGTACATTTAAATTAGAACGCACGTCGTATTCAATCATATAATATAAATAAGATACACCACAATCATGTCATGCGGTTGACCGGCCGCTCCAAAACGATAGTTGTTGAAGACACGGACAGCGCCGTTGAGATATAAAACCTGACGTCACAAATTCCGACCCTGTTCACTTCGGTGGTCGCCGACCAAGGAACACTAGTCGGGTTTGCGTGGAAAGCAACCCGTGTGTTTCTGCTAACCGTTTGTTAACGTTTTTAATTATATTTTCTCAGCCATTTTCTGTGATACAAGTTGTTTCGTTGTTTCCTTAGCCATCACAGCAGTTTATGGGGGGCTGGGGCACATGCCCCCTAGACCTCTTGAATTCGGCGTGCCTCCAGACCTCTTTGAATGGGCCCAGACCATTGGAAATGTGCCGTTTCAGAGTTAAGTTTGCAACTTTGTAAAACAATTATTACGTTTTATTTGTGCATTCTTTGTTGAAACAACAATCCGTTAAATATCTGCGTAACAGAATCGGGAACAATTGATCTGCAAACAGTCGGTCACCACACCTAATTCCCTAAGTTGAAAACTAGCATCATACAGAGGCGCCACGGGCTATTTTGAGCGGCTCAGACTCCTTCGGGTCAATATTTTCTTGCTATACAATGTCACCTCTTTCTGCTCACTGGTCACCCCATGTCACACTGACCTCCTTACGTCATCCATCAAACTGCTTCACCCAACTATAGCCCTCACAGCAGAATACACCTACACTGACCTTGTAGAGAGAGTTCCTATACTAAACCAGTCTCCACACAGAATATCGATACACTAACTTTTGATATTTCATTGTTTTACGTTTCTTACTAACACATTTACTCGCAAAATAATGTTACCTCAACGATTTCACCAACAAAGATTTCGAGTAATTTGTGTTCATAATTATATATCTTCGTGGTTTGCTATTAACTTTATGTATTATTTACAATAATTACTACAACTCGGTCATCATTTCCTTCACGTGGACACACAATACACACGCACGAACGCACGCACGCGCGCGCCAACACACACACACACAATAGGTGAGTTCCATCGGTGTTTCAGTAAAGAGATGCTCATATATTGTTTCAGGACGTTAGATTCGTCAGACCATAGTCGATTAATATCACCGGAAAATATTAAGACACCGGTGGCTAAGCTTCGCGCCGTTCCTCGAAGGGTACCTTATTATAGGGCAGGTGTTGTAACCCCAAAACACTTACCCACAGAAGCAGTAGGTTTATAACAGTGTAGAATTGTTTCAACTTGAGTTCAAAATATTATGTGCCGAAGTTCAAAACTGATCGTTTTTATCATAAAATGTTGATCGGTTTGTAATCATGCCGCAAAGTTTCACCTCTGTGTATCTACTGAATATAAACCGTCCAAACAGGTTTTAACAGGGCTTGGATTCAAACACGGGTTTCAAATGTGAGAATGTAAATTATTTAAAAAAAAACGTTGAAAATACGAAAGAGTGTTTTGAGTTGGGAGTGCTTAGACTGTCCTACACCCTGTAAACAATAAAAAGGTAACTTGTTACATATAGCGCAGTATCGTATCCAGTCCATAGGACTGCCCTATGTAAGTAAGTAAGTATGTAAATTTATTTCCTCATCCAGATAATATACAACACAATTCAAGAGCAATGTAACACAGATGAGGTGGCTACCAGAGAAGTATAACTTATCGAGCTGGTAGCCAATTAAATCAAACTCATATAGGTTACTCCCACATACATAATATTACGTATATAAATGCGCTTTACACATTATTTCATCGCAGACCTGTTCAATCGAACATCAATTCGACTTCTCTGGGAAGCATTCGGCCACGGTTTATTTTATAATCACGACTATGAAGGAGATGTGCAGCCCTTTCTTGGTTACCGATGGAAACCTCCTATTTATTGATACACATTTTGTGGTGGCAGAGATTGATTCCCTCCGTCAGATAAAAAAGAAGGAGATAACCAGCGCAAGGGTTGCATCAATAAACATGTAGTGGACCAATTCCAAACAAGAAACTGCATTCCTTCAATTGATATTTTGAGAAAGGAAGATCACACGCACAACATCAGTTTTTAGCTTTAAACATGACCGCAACTTGATTTCAACATTGTGCATCGCTTATTACGTAGAATGATCCCACCCTATCTCTGTCGAACAATGGCAATTTGAGGTTAGTACAGAATCTGCTTCAGTGCCTAGAAGACTCGGTGAATCACAATGACTGTGCATGCCCGCAGATGGATGCACTCCTCATCATTACTGAGGCTCGGAGCTCTCTTTTACGTCCTCAAACCTTTTTTCGTTTTCGATTTGTACAAACCTGACAGCCCTCCATGCACTGACCGGATGTGGATGTGAGCAGGATGTGTGAACCGTTTGGACGTAATTGGTGTGGATTTAAGGGGTAGATATCATCATAATAAAATAAAATCATGTTTGAAATGACTTTGCACATAGTGTCACACTTGGATATATCAGGCGGCCACATTAAGTTTGACGTATGTGAATGTGAGACAAAGTTACCAGTGACACAGTTGAAATCGTTGCACATGAAAACCTATATTTTGACATCAACGTTATGACTCCAGGTGGTGTGGTTCTTAAGATAAAAGCATAATAAGCTTTGACGGGCGTCATTTTTAAAATGGTATAATTAGCGTCATCATGGCTTAAAATAGCGGAAGTTTTAAAAGCCATTCTTTTCATAAAATAATTGCCGAGTTACCCGGCGTTGCCCGGGGAAAAAGGCAGTAGCCTTCGTTAACAGTTATCACCCGTGTGTTGTCCTCCTAGTCTTGTTTTGCAACGTGCAGTCTCCTGTCAAAGAGAGAAGTGCGGTAAAACTTGAGCCAGGAGTAGGAGATGCCGACTACACAGTATGTGGACATGAGCATGAGGGGCAGAAATGGGAGTCGGTGTTGGAGGCCAAACAGCCAGTGTAGGAGACCACAATAGACCTCCACAGCAGCCAGGCCTACCACGTACACACTCTCCACGACGTTGAGCAGAGGCAGTCGATACCATGCACCGGGGTCGCTGCAGCGTACAACAACATGTTGTAAGAGTCAAACATACCAATTTGTCATAGACAACCCAAGATACGTTAGTGTAGTTAATGTTCAGTACGGTACACCTCACTATTATGGGTTGGTTACAAATGTCGACGTTCATCTATTACAGAGTGTATCAAAGGGGGAGACAGATGCAGGTCAACGGAGACGTACATATAAAAATGTTGGTCAAATATGAATTGCATACTCATTGTGATTGTAAACCAATGTTTGTAACATGATAATGGTGGTTGTTGTTAGCTCCCCACGTGTCCTTTGCATGTGCCGTCTCATAATACTGTTATATACCTACATAATTGAGTTATTATACTTTTAGACCATCAGTTGGGCTTTGGAATAAAGTAAAACGAAAATTATGTTTGAATATCACCAAAAGTTGGATAGCACATGTCAGATATATATATAAATCGTATTACAGTGCAGCGGTATTTAACTTTTTTGGCACTATTACCCCGGTATGTCGGTATGTACAGTAAGTCGTATCATCATACACTCAGTACAGTAAGTCGTATCATCATACACTCAGTAGTCAGTACATTATGTCGTATCATCATACACTCAATATAGTAAGTAGTGTCATCATACGCATAGTCAGTAAGTCGTATAATCGTACTCTCAGTACAGTAAGTCGTACCATCATATTCTCAGTACAGTAAGTTGTATCATCGTGCTCTCAGTACAGTAAGTCGTACAATCGCACACTCAGTACAATTCTAATTCTAATTATCTACGTCGTAAGGAGCCACTGTTGGCTATGGTTTACGACGGGGTGGGTGCGTATGGTGTTATTGAGTGTTTGAGCCGCAGGATAGGAGACTGAAATCGTTTATGGTCTCAGCCTGGACCTGCGACTCGTTTAGTTTATTCCAGTCTACTATTGTCTTTACAAAGTATGAGTTTTTGAATTGGTCGGTGTGGGATGCAGGTACTATATAGCACCTGGTGTTATTGGTTGTTAGGTGTTGTACAAAGTTTGAGGATACGTGATCTGGAAAATGTTTGGGTTGGATGCGTCTTTTATTTTATTTTTTTTGGGCCGAAAGTATGTTTCTGCGGGGATGGCTGGGATAGATCCCTCAGCTATTTTGTACATGTATTTGAGTCGTAGATCCCGACGTCTGCTTTGTAGGGTATTGAGTTTTAGGTCTATTCATATGTTTGTCATTGATCCTTCATGTCTGGAGTGGTAGTCGCCGGTAATGAAGCGAGCAGCACGGTGTTGTATACGCTCTAGTTTGTCTATGATGGTATGGGTCCCACACTATGGCTCCGTACTCTAAAGGAGCGCGCACAAGGGCAATATATGCGGTCCGTTTGTTGTTTATAGGACAGTGTCGTATGTTACGTCTTAGGAAGCCAAGTGTTGAGTTTGCTTTTTTAGTTGTTGTTGCGATGTGGGAGTGCCATTTAAGGTCGTCGGAGATAGAGATACCAAGATAGGGATTACAGTTTACACGTTCTAGGGTGATGTTATTTAAGGTGTAGAAATAGTCAGTTTTATGTTTTACACTGAGGATGTAGCATTTGTTTGTATTGAAGTTCATACCCCAGTCCTTTGCCCATGTTTGGAGTTGTTTTAGGTCGTGTTGTAGTGCAATGTGATCGTTGAGTGTTTTGATTTCTCTATATAGTAGGCAGTCATCTGCAAATAGGCGGTCTTTAGATTTTACTGATGATGGTAGGTCGTTTATATGACAGAGGAATAGTAGGGGGGCAAGTACAGTGCCTTGTGGGACGCTGGATTTGACGGGTACTTCTCTCGAGGTTTCGCCGTCTAGAACAACTTTCATAGATCTGTCAGTGAGGAAATTTTCTAGCCACTTGAACGTGGTTCCGGTTATGCCATAGTGGGATAGTTTATGGAGGAGTTTTGTGTGGGGTGCTGTGTCGAAAGCCTTGCTAAACTATAATATCGCTATGTCTACTTGAGTTCCAGAGTCGAAAGAAGAGAATAGGTCAAGCGTGGTGGTTAGTAGTTGTGTTTCGCAGGAGAAGCCTGCTCTGAAGCCATGGTTTAGGTGTGTTAGGATGTTGTGCTCTTCTAGGTAGGTCATGATGTGGCGGTAGATTATGTGTTCGAGAATTTTGCATGGGACCGATGTCAGGGAGATGGGGCGGTAGTTTTCTGGTAGGTGCTTATCTCCTTTTCTAAATACAGGTGACACATTTGCTGTGCGCCAGTCTGACGGTAGGTTGCCTGTGTCTATGGATCTCTGGAAGATGTCTCGGAGTGCAGGGGATAGGGTGTCGGCACAGTTCTTAAGGACAGCATTGGGGATCTGGTCAGGGCCACATGCTTTATGTGGTTTAATGGACTTGAGTAATTTACATACTCCGGTGGTGTCAATTTTAATGTCACATATATTGGGGTGTTGTGGGGGATCAAGGTGTGGGGGCGCAGATCTGTCTTCTTTCGTGAAGACACTCTGGTACTGGTCCAGGAGGATCTCAGCCTTTTCCTTACTGTTACACTCCAGTGATCCATTCTTTTTCAGGGGAGCTACTCCGATGTTGTCTTGTTTTCTACTTTTGATATAGCGCCAGAATGGCTTTGAGTTGTTTGTTTGGAGGCCTGTGGTGATGGTGTTATTAATAAAGTCCCATTCTGCTTTACGCAGACTTCGTCTACATGTTTTCTGTATGAATTTGTAATTTTCCCAGTTGTTTATTTTCTTAGCTTTATTGTACAGTCTTCTCTTTCGCTTTAGTAGTCTTTGTAGCTTTCTGTTTAGCCATGGGAGATTGCACCGACTGGAGCTGAGCTTTGATGGGATATGTTTGTTGATAGATTTCGCTAGTGCGTTTTTGAAGATTGTCCAAAGAGTTTCTGTGCATGCACCTAATGTGTATTGAGTCTTTATTTCATTAGACAGGGTGATGAAATCAGCATTTAGATTGTCCCAGTCAGCGCGAGTAAATTGGTGAATTTTTCTTCGTTGTTTGTTTTGGTGTTGGACTCTTATATCAAAGTCTGTGACGATGATGTCGTGGTCTGATATCCCTGGCACAGAAGCAGAGTTTGTCACTACAGTGGGATTTGTTGTAAAGATTAGGTCTAGTAACTTGCCCTCTCTAGTGGAGCTACTGTGAATTTGTGTAAGCTGCGCACTTTCTGTTGTGTCAATGATGGCTTGTTGGACGGATCGCTCTGATGCGCACGTTTTCACAGTGCTTGTTTCCCATAGTACACCGGGACAATTAAAATCTCCACAAAGGATTATTTGTTTTTGCTTCGAGTTTGTTGTGATCTTTGTCAGGGATTTATTTAGTTCACGTATGGTTTTGTCGCAGCGTTGCGGCATGTAGAATGAGCCTATTAGTAGGTTATTTTTGTTTTGGAGTTGTACTTTGACCCACATGATTTCGCAGTCGCTATTCATGTCTGGTTCAGTAGAGGATATGAGGTCTTTCCGTACTAGCACAAAGACACCGCCTCCTACTGCGTTGCGGTCTTTCCTGTAGGTGGTGTAGTTATCTGGGAACACTTCATTGGACTTGATGTTGTTACTAAGCCAGGACTCACAGCCACAGATAACGTCTGGTTTTATGTAAGTTATGGATGCTTCCAGGTCGGCTCTTTTGTTAATTATGCTACGACAGTTTATGGTCATGACGCGTAGGTTTTTTTCTGTGGAAGATCAAATATTGATGAACTTCCTCTGGAATTTGTCAATTTTGCTTTTTTTGAAGAGTGCGAGGAGCTATTGGGTCTTCTTGTTGCTTTGTCTGATATTTGTTGGTTCGACTTGAGGCTGCTTTTGAAGAGGGGGTTGAAGGTCGGGGAGAGCGATTCAAGCGTAATATTCTAATTTGCAATGGGTTCATAGAAACTTGGGGAAATTTCGAAGCTTCTGAATGTGAAGCTTGATACATTAAGTGTTTGACACTTACAGCATAACCACTGTACGTTTGAGCGTTGCAACAGGCTGTAGTTTTTAGTGCACATTTCTAGGCACGACCGGTGGTACCATATGCTGCATTCATCGCAGCATATGGCTTCTTCATTGGGTGACCATGATACAGCAAGCTCACAGAAGCCGCAGGGATATATGGGGAGTTGTCTTGGGCCTGGGTTTGTTTGTATGTCGCCTGAGAGGAAGAGGGCGTGTATTGTCAGCGTCTTGTTACTGTTTGGTTTGGGCCACATCAGATGGGATGAGTTGAAGGAATGGCGTGGGAACGCATATATTCCATTTATTGAGTCAGTTTCAGAGGCATCGAAGGACTGTGTAAGGAATCGATTTGTGGCTAATATGAATAAGAGCACGAACAGGGACCCTTGGAACATTGTTGTGATTGTGGTTGGCGCGCAGGTGAGTGTCAAAAGGGTGGTATAACCAGTGTCGGTATATAGTGACTGTTAATATTTGGAAATAAGATTGAAGTGGTACGCTAAAGATCCAAGTTGAATAGGCTGCGGCGCTGTTTCAAAATTACTAGTAATTATATGAGTGCATGAGTATCAAGACGTTGGTGTGGTGCGAGTGAAAATGTAGGTCTTCGGCCTAGCTGGGCCCCAGGGCAATACTGGGAAGACGTCTTGACGGAGAGCCTGTTAGTAGAAAGTTTATTGTTGTGGGTACTGTTTTCCTTCTGTTAATAATGGCAGCCTGTGATCAAAGTGGATCTCTACAATTGCGTACGATGGAACGATTACGGTTTACGTTATGTTGATATGGGAATAGTCATGGTAGCGTAGCCGTGGTGGGCCCGTAGGCGTAGGCCGTAGCGTTATCGTTGCTAGGGGACGAGATTACATACGTAGTGCTTGTTGGCCGACTGTGGGCGACTTCGTTATATTTATTGCTTAGGATTAATGTTTAGTTTAAAATATGGTTTGAAAGTGACTATCTTGAGCGTGCTTGGTGGGATTTAGTGGCACTTAGCTGTTTAGTAGACCGGTTCGTGGCTTCTTCGGTGTTGATTTGTAATCCAAGATGGCGTGTTTTGGCGGGAAGTCTGCGGAGGTGACCACTTGTTTAAAGTTGTTTATTTTGAATCTAACATATACTTTACGTTGGTAATTTATGCCTATTTGGATTTAGTGAGACTTTAGTGTCGTTTGCTGGAGTCTATAGTATTTGATCGAGAACGTAATTTTGAATTTCGAATAAAGTTTTAGAGCCGATGTTGAGAACTTGTTTTGTATTATCACGCATGCGCACTCCACTCTACAAGTCGTACCATCGTAGACTCAGTACAGTAAGTCGTACCATCGTACACTCAGTACAGTAAGTCGTACCATCGTACACTCAGTCGTACCATCGTACACTCAGTACAGTAAGTCGTACCATCGTACACTCAGTCGTACCATCATACACTCAGTACAGTAAGTCGTACCATCGTACACTCAGTACAGTAAGCAGTACCATCGTACACCCAGTACAGTAAGTCGTATCATCATACACTCAGTACAGTAAGTCGTACCATCGTACACTCAGTACAGTAAGTAGTATCATCGTGCTCTCAGTACAGTAAGTCTGAAGGTTGTATGTTATTTTACAGCATATATTCGCATTGTTAGTATTAACACAATCAATAGATAACGTGCTCCAGTCATTTATCATTCTGTTTGATAAGTCTATATACTTTTTCATAGCCAACTTACACAGTTAAATACTGTTGATATACTGTCTGCTAAACTTAACCACGACTGTCCAACAGTTTGGTGAAGTTTTGAACTATTTGTCCACCGAGACACGACTTCGCCGATGTTCCTCTACAGTATTCCTGGGTCATGGGGTTGCTCACCTCACCCTACCCACTTGGCGTCACTTCCAGTCTTGGTTCCAAAGAAAGATGGCTGCCACAAAACCGGCCTTCCACACTTACGTCAAAGAGGCACGTTTGCACAACAACTGGTACAAGATATTCTAGGCTACCCACCGTGCTGACTCCATCTGGACGATGTGGTCTTTCTACTACTGTCACCAACGGCGTCTATTCGGCCTATGTTCCAAACTTCCGAGTATAGCCAACAGCACACCATTAGTTAGTCCATTAATCGCAAGGAGGCGGGCATGCATTATGGCGCCAAATTAACGCACAGTTAACCGCAGACAACAGGCTTGTGCAGTTTTGGCGCGATGATTTCGTGAATTTCCGAGTGACCCACCAATGTACAACTATGACGGTCGTCTCATGGCTGTCGTGCTTTAACTTGTACACAGACACTATTATAACTAAATATTATTTATAATATAATACATGTACTACTATGTTATATTATTGTATATTATCAACCAACGTTGGTTATGTAAAAATGGCACCACATAAAGTATTGTAATTGATAATGTATGTTTTAATTGTGCCTGAGTACATCATTCTAATAAATAATTCTTCTTTCACCTGAAAATATAATAATCTTAAAGCTAACTGCCTCTAGCCATTTATAACGCATTACTATCGATATGCATTACAAGCTGTCTGTAATAATAAACTGACATCAAGATAACATGGGTGGAATGGAACATTCTGGGGACACGACTTTGAGCAGAGGCAGTCGATACCATGCACCGCGGTCGCTGCAGCGTACAACAACATATTGTGAGAGTCAAACATACCAATTTGTCATAGACAACCTAATATATGTTAGTGTAGTTAATGTTCAGTATGGTACACCTCACTATCATGGGTTGGTTACAAATGTCGACGTTCATCTATTACAGAGTGTACCAAAGGGGGAAGACATATGTAGGTCAATTCAGACGTACATATAAAAATGTTGGTCAAATATGAATTGCATATTCATTGTGACTGTAAACCAATGTTTGTAACATGATAATGATGGTTGTTGTTAGCTCCCCACGTGTCCTTTGCATGTGCCGTCTCATAATACTGTTATATACCTACATAATTGAGTTATTATACTTTTAGACCATCAATTGGGCTTTAGAATAAAGAAGAACGAAAATTATGTTTGAATTACACCAACAGTTGGATAGCACATGTCAGATATATGCAGATGGCTGTACAGGAAATGGTCACACTGAATATGTAGAACGTTTGCCAAAATTAACGTTTTTAAGAATTTGACTATGCTACATGCTGGAGCAAAGCAACTCAATACTGTTAACATGCCTATGAAAAGAAATATTGTATAAAGTGCATTAAATAACATCATAACTATTTTGACTGCTTTCTGTTGTGTGCACCAATGCTTATATTAGTCTTAATAACCTCATTGTTTTTTTTTTTATGTAACTGAGACATATGTCAGGAGGAATTTTCAAAATTGTTCCGCACCATGGTAAAGGTATTGTTAGTAACGGTTTTGAGAAATTAATGGTTTTCTGGGTATAACGCACCGACTTTAACACATCATGTTAATCATTTGCCAGACAAGAGAAACCATTAACCGCAAGTGCTACTTAACCACTTTAGTCCATCGGCACTTCCAGATGTAATTTACAGTTATGTTACATACTCGTTTGTGCTGAATCATACAGAAAACGATTTTGCTCTCAGGTCTCAATAAATTTAGCTATGTTACATTTAATGACTGAGGAGTTTTAGTGTGTTATGTCGATAGACGTCAAGCGCTGAGCAAACGTATACGGCGACGAGACGGTACACGGTAGGCGTCGTTAGACGTCAAGGGGAACGCATGCGGCGGCCCGTCGGTACGCGGTATGCGTCGATAGGCGTCACTCGATGAATGTACGTGGTGAAGATAAATAGCGAGACGATAATCTGGACGATCGAGAAGAAGGGGGAAATGCGAACTGCGAAACTCACCCCTAGTCTTCACGGTAGTTCGATCTTGTTGTTGAACTGGTGCTAAGACGATTGGCACTGGTAATTCTTCCAAGTAACCAAACACAACCATAATACTAGGTTGTTTGCATTTAAAATATTAATGAAGTTACAATTTCAAGACACGGGCGACAAAACACGTCAATATAAGTCCCATGTCAAGGAGACAAGATCATACACAGCAATGCTACAACGGTCGTCTGACTGCAAAATGGTCGTAATTCTCTTCAATACGCAAATGGCGACCAGGCGACGGAAGTTTAACTAGCCAATAGCAAAACTTTACACAAACTAAACCATCCCAGAAACTGCGCTCCCGAATCTCTAAAAACTTCGACAGACTCTATTCAACTCGTTGGTTATAAAATAAACAATCTTACATAATAGACCCACAATAGTCAACACCTGAAAATCCTCAAAATCGTATAAATTTAATATCATGAGAATCCCTGAATCATGACGGTGATAACGATAATAATAACATTTCATAACAACCATTGCAAGTGTAGAACTTTTGCGGAGTGGCGTAGTTTTGAACATTCGTCGTTTGATGGTGACCTTGTTTAACCTTCACTTCACACCTATTGTACCACTTGATTGCTCCACGTCGTATGTCAAATTCGAATGCAAATTCCAACCGTCCGTTGCACAAGCGGTCGTACTTTCCATCGAGTTGACGACACACCGTCTACCTCACGTGCAGGGACATATCTGAAATAAATAAGACAGAAACACAAATACATGTTACATCATGTTCAACGTTGATATGGAGGTCCTACGCAACAAAATAGGTATCTTCCATAGCTTGGTTCTTCACCCGTTGTCATCATCTGTGTCGTATCAAACATGCAATATTTGTCAGCGCAATGGCTGGGAACAAGCATTGGAATAACTCACGCACAATAATACCATCACTATTAGACATCATTGATTACCTCACACGAACATTGTTTTTTATGTTCTAATATTACGGTCGTGCCTTGCAACCTTTGATAACGTATTAACCTCGCTACGAGTGCCACATGGCGTCATATGACACTGGCCGGAGGTGTAACCGTGAAAGCTCTTTGATGACGTATCCGTCCAGGGCAGGGTACGTCCGATGAATAGTGATGGCTTTCTTTGTTGTTCTCATCAAGGAAGCAATCGAACAAAACCTGCCTTGAACCTAACCGTTTGTCAACGGTTCCTGTCAATCTCCCTCCAGTTTGTCTCACATGACGCAGACCATGTGCCCCATAATTGTACTTGCCTGTTCTTACTGACATCCACAGACATGTGGCCACTCGTACACCTTCACATTCTTGCACTTACCTATAGTTTTCGAAGCTTCCAGCGTTGATTCTGGGATCAGGTCGAGCTCCTAACACTGAAACAAAAAATACCAATACTATACATTATTATTGCCACTGTCATGAAATTTATTTGTAGTAAAACAAACAGTCAGTGAAGTAATGCCTGCATATGTGTTCATTCAATATTCTTAGTTATAATAACAAGAGGTTTCTTACCGGTTTCCTGTGATTTCAAAGATGTTACAACACATTATACTTGAATCAGTTAGTATACCATTTTAACGGTTTGATAAAACATATTTCCTCATGGTATATGCATTATATAATTATATCATGTGTGTACTTATGTATACGTACACGGGTAGAATAATCGACCAATTCCTGGTGTCCAGACAACGCCTGCCTTCCCAGGAGCCGGCGGGCTGCACACTCGGCACAGGACGGTGACGAGTCCCGTAGCCCGGCCTTCCCCTCCTCATCCGCCGTCTTGTCAAGCACGCCCGGGGCTTGGTTGGTTTCTTCAATTGGGTTCGCAACTCTGATCCTTTGATAACACAGTGGACACTTGGTAACTCGGCAGTTGCCGCACTGACACTCGGCTACGTGGAGATCCCTGTTCGACGTGTTCATGTGTAGTCCTCTTGACAAATTGTAGTCAGTGGGCTGACTGCCACTGTCACGAGTCAGACTGACTTGCCCAGGCTCAACATGCAGTGACATCGTGCGCATGTCGTTTGGCCATAGATTGGTGGCTGAACGATCGCTGTCGCAACGATTCGTATTTTGTAGACCTGAATAAAATTGCTTTGGTGTGGTGGAATCATAATTGTCCAAAATTATTTCTTTCGTTTCGTCTTGGCTACAGTGTTTTTGTGCATTATTTGGTTGAAAATCAACATCGTCACGACTCACATTTTCGCGACCTGATTTAAGACGTTTTAGCGTTGTAGAATCACAATTGTCAGTGTGCATTTCGTTGGTAGTCATTTCCCTGCTGTCACTTTGCTGTACTGCAGTCAGAATTGTCAGTCGAACTATGGTTCATCGTCTCTCCCTCCCTCTCGCTTTGAAGATAACCACCGTCACGAATCATATTTCCGCTACCTGATTCAAGAAGCCGTGACGTGGCGCCGTCACCAATTCCCGAACATTCAGAGGATGTCCTATATAAAAAGATGAATTAAATAAAAATAAAAATAAACATAATAAAGTTAATTAATATATTGTTTCGCAAAAAACCTGTTACCTGATTAGATAAACCGCGAAAGACGTCATACACATACTGTTTTCATTCATATTACTAACTACAAGTAAGCAATTGAGTTTAATTCAACAATTCTTCGACAGAAACCACATCAAAACTTTGAACGACTACATCATCAACTATTATATTGATATATTTGTAATTATATAAAATATCAACCTGATTTCGTGCAAAATATACATGTAAAATATGTTCGTCATACCGATTGATGGTAAGAAGACCTGTTGATTGATTCTCGATATTCTGTAAAATTGAAGTCTTTGGCGAGTCGGTCGACTCTTCGCTTTCATAGTATGACCATCGAAGGTTTGTACAGACTGTCACAAAAGCATATCACGTATTAGGCTTTGTTTCCAAAACTCGTTTTATAATAACAAGATATTTAGAATAGTGTTCTTAACAGTTTTTGTCAGCGACCCAACTTCCGGTAGCGGAACTTACTTAGCGCCCAATACCTTCAAACAGTTGATTTGTGATACATGAATATAAAAATAATGCAAAAAATAAATAGGCGTAACATAAATAAATGGACAATATCACATTCCTTAAACATGGTTGCTGCCATGGAGCTAGGAATCACGAAATCAGCGTCATTGAATTGTCGACGAAAAAAGAG
The DNA here is from genome assembly GCA_963995525.1 of Escarpia spicata. Taxonomy (NCBI): domain Eukaryota; kingdom Metazoa; phylum Annelida; class Polychaeta; order Sabellida; family Siboglinidae; genus Escarpia; species Escarpia spicata. Next base: position 34,927,842 of record OZ023215.1, read on the forward strand.
GACACCCCTTACAGCTCAAAAGCAAAGATGAAAGTCGGAATCAGGTAGATCGTAAGATTTCGACAATGTTTGAATGAAGGATATTACAGTAATTTATCTCATACTGGTGATAGTAAGGACGCAAACAATAAACCTGGAGATATTTGGTTGAATCTGTATTTTGGATGCGTCGATATGGAATTAACCGAAATCTGCACCATGTTTGCCCAGTGCGAGCATGACGCATTTTCGGCGGCATCAAACAGAATATGACTTGAGTAGGCAAGACGATCAATTTACGACAAATGCTGCATGAATTTGAAATGCTTCATGACAGTACTTTCACTTCATGCAACATTTGGCATCAACATTTGTTTCGTAACATCTGGTATGGGCAAGCAGGACAAAAAAGAATTCTCGGACAGTCACTTGACACTGGAAATTCTTGGCGACCCACTCAAAACGGCTTGGGGACCCAACTTTGGGTCACTACACAGATGTTAAGAACCATTGCCCTAGAACATCATGGACTATTGGAAAATTTATGAGGGATCTGACATTCGTGGTATTTCTGGATGCATGGTTATATATACGTATTCACCATGGCCAATAGCTACACCATCGAATGGATTCAGCTGTACCCTTTTGTACACTGAAAAAAAGAACGAGAAACTGTTTTCTGGCAACAGTGAACAAGCTGTTAAGCATGGATTGGAAGCATGGATTGGATTACATCGGATTTACTGCACAGGGGCCGTAATACAACTGAAGAAAACTTTCTGCAGATATGCTGTGGATTGTCCATGTCGCTGTTTAACCGGTACAACCCTCAAACACATCCACGGGCTTGTATAGTTTAACATCATAATAACCAGAATCGTTACAATCTATGTAATAAAACTGCTGTGCGATTAGCTCCGATTAGTAATACATACCTTTAGAAAGCACTACAACTCGGATGACCAGAACGGTGGTAGTTATGAAAATTGTGCACAGGATGCACACGATGACCGTGACGGTTGCAATACGGTATGAACGTCGTCCATTGTGCGGTTCTACATTCTCTGTTAGACGACGTACATTCGTTGTAGTGAGACTGACATCGTCCTCTCTCTCCTGCCGCCCACTCGGTGTACGTTGTGTGCTCAGTGTCTTCACTCCGGTCTTCTCTTTAGGTTGTTCCATATTCTTTGCTGCATTGAATGTACACAAGTGTCATTCACAATAAAGCGATGTCTTTGTTAAACATGTACCTCTCTAAAGCACATGATTTTTTTTATAACATATACATTAATACTGCACATCACCAAAAACAGATAAGCGAGCGAAAAATGAACAACTCGAAACACGTGCAAAACATGAAATTCTACGGTTGCTAGCACCCTCACGGCTCGTCCTAATCTGATGATCTAGGTATGATTTGAAAGGATGCACGTTCTGTTGTTCTAGTGTCATCTAGATTTCCCCGTAACTGTTCATAGAACACCTAAACAGACCTATGCTCGTGGCGTTTTCGCTGTTCTGTACGGTTCCGAACGTTGTTGGCAGAGTATACCCAGTACACTAATCTTCCGATTGCGGCGCTGTTTTCCTTATTTGCATAAGTTCAAACATGCGCACTTCACCATTTTAAAATTTCATGTTATAAGCTCCACCCACTTCTAAACTGCGGCGAAACTGACATGGTTTGATGGCAGCGAAACCGATATATATCTACATCGGCGTGACGTAACAATAACGTACGCCAACCAACGGAGACTAAGGGTCAAGATTCATGGCGTTGGTTGGCTGATCTACGTGATTGTGACGTCACGCCTAGTTCGAGTTTGTCAGTTTAGCCGACGTTTGAAAGTGGGTGGAGCCCCTAGTATGAAATCAGATAGTGGTGCCTCAATTGGTAGATTGGAGACTGTGTGAACGAACCAACATCGTTCGCAGTGTCTAAGTCATCGGAACCGGCACAATTGTAGGTCCGTTTATATTTTATTTTAGTAATGATTATCAGGAAACTATTTATACGTTTGAATAGCAGAAAGCGTAAGCTTTCAAACGATATCAAGACTGTTTGGATCGGACGAACCGTAATGGTACTAGCAATCGTTTTTGGGGCGTGTTTTGAATCGTTCATTTTTCGTTCGCTTATCTATTTTTGATATTACTTAAAATCACTATTATATCTCCTGTAGTATACATATGTTTATATTTCTTTATGTTCCCCATAGGTTATTTAATGATACCGTTGTTATTGTACAATGTCCCTATACAAAACATTATATAATATATCATAACGATATTGACCTCCCCAAATGCAGTACTGTGTTAAATATTTCTGTTGGAAAACAAAATGTCTATAAGTTTTCTGAAAGCTCGTTTTCTATTGTTATTATTATGTGGAAGAAACATGATAATTATTTTACAACAATTATAACATCTCACACCGTCATATGGCTATAATATAATTATCTTTGTGCAACTACAAATTATTGTTTATTTTGTATCGAAGAAGAGACATGCAGTAATGTACAATTACATCACCTAATCATCGCACATTACCTTACACTGACTGGTTAATATTTATTAATGTTTTAATAAGAATCACTGCAAAGCAAATATAATGTCCATGTCGAATACTTGCTAATTTAACAGTTGCAAAGTTACCTGTTTTTGCTAACTGTTTCACGCAGACCTTTGTTACTGCATCTTCGTCATACCTAGTAAACAATAACGAAATATTACAATGTACACCTCGTTGAGTTTGTTTTGTTTAGTCGCGTATTGTTTCGGCCACGGTTTTTATATTTTCATGATCCGACGAGGTAATTGCCAACATAACATTTCGTTCAATGACTAGTTAATTGAAACGAATGTGCACAATATGTTGAAACCCAATAACACGAAGGTGGTTAGACAATGTGAACTTGGAACAATCACGGTTCGATGCAACATAAAGGACTTATTTAACTGCCGCAACGAGTTTGTTATTGGGTGTGCTGTATGACTGCTGTCCACACTGGTGTCCTACCCGTCATTGCACACAGTGCTACACTTGGCGTTTGTAAACGGTGTGCAGGCTTTCAGGGTGGTCCGGTGATGCTCTTCACAACAGGAGCATCGCGTGCAGATTCTTGTTCCGGCTCGGTCGTTGAAATAGTCCTTATGACATTCAGAGCACGTGGTGAAACACCTTGTCTGTGAGGGGAACCACCATCAAACATAAGCGATTAGATGATGCAGCAAACGATAGTGAAATATTGTTGTCCTTAAACACAAACAGGTATTCACAAGAGTGTTAATAGTTTGATCCAATACACATTTGCTGATCTATTATGGTGTATATAATGCTATTGGCGTTTTAATTATATTAATTGTGTCATGTATGTTCAATCATTTATTGTACACAAAGAAACACATAAAAATTGGGTCACTGTTGTTCATAAACGCACTAAAGGTGATCAATTAGTAGCACGCCGTCTACAGGGCTGTGTAGGCAATACCATTTTGAAACATATGCTGTTCGGAAGTTCAAGGTTACTCACCTCTTTAAGCGGAGTTCCTTGCCCTGGTGGGCACGTTGTGCACAACTCACAGCAACCGACCTTCACCCCGTAGGCATTAGGACACGAGCCATATTCGTTGGGTCTCATTCGGCATCTATTCTTGTATGGTCTTGAATCTGTTGGTACAATCTGAACACCCGAAGGCTGGCGTGAATAGTATGAAAACTGTGCATAATATATTATTAAAGCACACTACTGTCTATTACTGTCAAGTAACTTCTAACAAGTTCGTTTCTCCAAAACACGTATTGCATGTCACTTCATATTGTTAGTTTAGTATTAGTGTTCCCATTTGGTCTGTCTCATTATTTTTCATTGGCGATGCGCAATATTGTCTATGTGATCGCTCAGTCAAGAAAAAGGAAGTGAGGGGTTGTTTTAATTATAATAACTGTGTTCATATGATACAGCGTTTAACAAGTATAGTATGTGTCCTTATACAAGTATAATAACGATATAGTGTAGGTTTCACTCCATGTTCTTTGGTGCTTAGAAAACGTAACTTTTTGATGACAATCATCAATGCACCTGTACTTACTATAATAATAATAATCGCCACCAACCAACCAGCGACGTCGATAATTTTCATTCCTACCATCGTCATTAGAATCTGAAACATAATAAATAAATAAATATGTATGACATGTGTTACTCAATTGTAGTGATACTATTGCTAATGTCAATGACAATAGACTGTCGATGTAAAATGAAAATGGTGAGTGTGTGTGTGTGGTGTGTGTGTGGTGTGTGTGTGTGTGTGTGTGTGTGTGTGTGTGTGTGTGTGTGTGTGTGTGTGTGTGGTGTGTATGTGTGTGGTGTGTGTATGTGTGTGTGTGTGGTGTGTGTGGTGTGTGTGGTGTGTGTGGTGTGTGTGGTGTGTGTGGTGTGTGTGTGTGTGTGTGTGGTGTGTGTATGTGTGTGTGTGTGTGTGTGGTGTGTGTATGTGTGTGTGTGTGTGTGTGTGGTGTGTGTGGTGTGTGTGTGTGTGTGTGTGGTGTGTGTGTGTGTGTGGTGTGTGTATGTGTGTGTGTGTGGTGTGTGTGTATGTGTGTGTGTGTGTGGTGTGTGTATGTGTGTGTGTGTGTGTGTGTGTGTGTGTGTGTGTGTGTGTGTGTGTGTGTGTGTGTGTGCGTGGTGTGTGTGTGTATGTGTGTATGTGTGTGTGTGTGTGTGTGTGTGTTGTGTATGTGTGTGTGTGTATGTGTGTGTGTGTGTGTGCGTGGTGTGTGTGTGTATGTGTGTTGTGTATGTGTGTTGTGTGTGTGTGTGTGTGTGTGTGTGTGTGTGTGTGTGTGTGTGTGTGTGTGTGTGTGTGTGTGTGTGTGTGTGTGTTCAAGTTTGGATGCGTGGGTGTGTATCTAATCCTATATACACGCGCACGCGTGTATGCCTGTAGGCATTATTTGTGTGTGCATTACACAACAGGTGAAAAACATCTACACTTCACCAACGGTAAACTGGGTCGTCTTGATCGTCACGGTTCGATGGGTCCCCGGTGGCCAACCAGCCTAGCCACGTCGTCACTTAGTAATAGAGGAATAATGGCTGTCATATTTACACATAGGATACCGTCGCTACAACAAACCTGTGATTACTACTCCTGTCCAGGACCAACATTGAAGCGTAAGGTAAGTTAACGTAGGCAAGAGTATATATATTGCTAGATGTAAGAGGTTTTAAGAAGCTTGCTTTAAGTATAGGTAAACGTTACGTTACTGGGTCAACTGTTTTCGTTTTATCACTTATGGACAGAGACAACGCTGTGCATGCTGGTTAAGTGGGAATTACCAAACAATCGTTGGAATCCATGCACAGGAACCGATATGCGGTCAGCGTGACATTGGGGTTACTCAAATGCCTGTATATACACAATACATTCTTCCATTCTAAGGTGCGATTTGCTGGCGGGCGTATTCAACAGAATCTAGGTCACATAAAAGTGCGCGCAATTTCTTCTGGTAACGTGGATTGCTTTATACCGGATTATGAAAATCAGTGAGAGAAGTTATGTAGTTCAACTTTATATTGTTAGTGAGCAAGTCATAATGTACTAACGATTATATTAAACAAACATGACGGTCAACAATTTCCACACGTTGTGGACTAATGATTAGATGGTGTCTTATATACGAGTCTCTCCTTTGTCTATATAGTGTAACTAGGGGCAAAACGCACATAGGGGGCAAAAAGGCCAACGTCTTTTACTCGAGCTAGTATTAAAATATATACTAGATGGCGACGTGAAGTTCCAGACAAACGCATCTGCTGCGCAAATTTGCAAATACCATGCGTGTTTCGTCCACACCATGGGAAAAAGGCCTATTTTGATTTTTCACAAACTTGTGTATATTTGTCGTTATGCAATATTTATTGAAAATCGAACATAGCATAATGACAGACAAGGTGAATAGCTATAAGAACATGTGCTTGTGTTCTGTCCGCTGTTTACCATTGCTATTCACGGACCAATTTGCCTTAAGGTGTGCGTTTTGCCCCTAGTTACAGTTTTGACCGGCTGTCAACACGATATATGGCCAATCAATATAACACACGCTCGCACGCATGCTCGCACGCACGCACGCACGCACGCACGCACGCACACTAGATAAGTTAATATTGGTGCCGTCTCACCAACACGAACGTCTTCTGAGTGTTTGCCAGACGAGCCATGCAGCGACACTGCCTCCAACTGCACTGCCGCAGGGCGTTGCTATTTTAAATGCTGACGCAACCGTGACATTACTCACAGCGGCGTGGGTATCTACTGTAAAGCTCTGTTCCAATCACCTCGTGTATACTGTGAATACGACTTCGTAAGTTCCCGTACTTGACACAGGTACAAACGGTTCTTTGCTACATACACACGGCCGGCTGAGATAGGTGTTGATACACTCAATACGTCGTCACATGTACTCATGTACAAACATTCACCGTTCCGTGAATATTATCTGGGTAGAAGACCCATGCAGTGTGTGTTGCGACCATGGAGGTTTATCGATCATTAATCATCCCCCCATAGACTAGTGTGTTCTAGTTACATATGTGGCTGCGACAGGACACATCTAGGCCTACCTTCCTCTCATCCAGTAACTTCAGACACATTCCGTAGGTATAAAATAATATGAAATCATTCGCAGTCGCCGCAGCCATGCCACTCATTAAGACTTGAATTAATTTTCCTACCGGTCATCATTATAATCACGCGAGCGGTTATTGACCAAACAGCCATAGTAAGTTTATTGTTTCATACAGTTAATTCATCGTGTACGATATGTTGTTTAATGGCGCAATCTATATAGCCAAGAAAAAATACTCATGACGGATTACTTACCCTGAAACTTGTTAGCACTTTGTGCCGCAGACACATAAACACCGCGTTGTGCCGCTGCAATTGAGAGACCCCATTCTGGGTCACACACGCATGCGTGCGCTGCCACGTGACACCGATGCGGTGAGCTTTTAAACAGTGTGTTGTCATTGTGCATGCCCAGTGAACCAACTCAAGCAACGGTATTATAAACATACAGTGGTTCTCGTGGAATTATGATAGTGATTATGTTTGTAGAAAGCACAAAGGAAGCATACATAGGTTTATTGTACCGTATTATACCTAGCACGCTGAACACGATTTTTTATTCTCATTCGGCGAATCGGTGATCTGTTAAGGGCAAGGCTGGTCAAGATTTTGACCCATACTCTTGGCTGTTTCAGCAATGACAAATGTTGCTTTGCGGTCTGATACCTTTGTTCTGTCCAGTGCAGGTGCCAACTGTGGTGTAATGACAATTTTCCGATCTTTCTTTCTCTTCACGGACGTCACAGAGCCGCCAACAGCCCCTTGAACCTCCTGCTCAGCTACATCGTGATCGTCGTCATTATCGTCAGCTGATGAGCTGCTACCAGACGAAACCAGTTCTACTATGGCACTCTCTCTCTCTTTAGGGTATCTTCCATACAGCAACGTCTAGCAAGCATGCGATCCCGTCTATCTGCCACCCGCTTTTCCTTTGCAAACAACGTATTGTCAGCACCTGCCATTGACCCGCGCCTTCCTTTCTCACGCTGCGCCAGCAAGAATTCCTTGTCTTCAGCGATTTTCATCATGTCAAGAGCATTGGCATGAGTGACATCAATGAGATCATCGAGAGGGTAGAGTAGAAGGCGCTCTCGTTAGCTTGCAGTGCTGCAGACTGCCGCCCCTTGTTCTTCTTAAGCAGACGCCACTTTACAAAAGTCTTCTCTAATTTTGTTTCACAGTTTTGATGATCTCTCATTGGCTTTCTGCCATAACTTGGCTATCTCTGTTATTGTTGCATCAGATGACTGCCTTATGGTTTTCTTAAGTTCGATATGGTCGTGTAGAAATAAGCCCAGTGCCATACGATATGATGGCAACTTGCTGCCAACCAATTCAGAGACGGTGGAACCCAAGAGGTGTACTCGGTCCTGAGATCTAGTTGTTGTTGCCATGGCTGATCTGATCGTACTAAACAAATCATTCAGCAAAGAAACAATAACAGCATTTTAAGTCAGCACTCATCAGTCAGCAGAACCGACTCATAATAATCCGTCTGGATTCTCTAGACACGTCTGAGCATGTATGCAAGTCTGATGTCAGCATGTCTGCAGTGCAGTCTGTCGGGGGGGGGGGGGGGGGGGGATGAGGGGGGGTGTATTGTCTATTGAGCATGTCATGAGCATGAACTGATACATGTATACATGGTATATCCATTTTTTTGGATAAGAGCATGCACAATTTATGCTGAATCTCAATTTCATATTATTATCTATGCAACCTGCCCTAATTATGTGTTGGCTGCCGCTTAGGAAATATCCAACATTTCAACATCATTGAGCTACTTCTAAATACTGTTCAAATGTGCTCATATTTTGTGAGAAATTTTATTTTATATATTGGAACAAAATCAGAGGGTAAGAAGATGACATATAAAAACTTCAGAAATAAGGACCACCCTATTAGACACGCACGTCTCTAAAACAGAGTTATGGGTGTGAAGAAATTTTTTGAAATACAATACAACAGTGAATATAATACACTAAATGCGTTCTAGAGAAATCAGCAGGAAAGTTCTAAACGCGGCTCTTTCTGTGATAAGTCAGTGGTAAAACTGCAACTTGTTTTTGTTGAAAAGTCACAGAGGAAATGTGCACACATTATTCACCATACCAGGGACTCAGAAAATGCCACCAAAATGCAAGCCAAAAGGCAGCATGTGTGCATATTAAACATCAGCCTCCGAGTTTGATGCTGAATGAATTTTGAAATATAATCACTTGAAAAAGAGATTCAACTCCAGTCCCATCGGCTTGGTGTGCTGGAAAGTATAAGCATAAGTATATATTGTTAGGGAATATTACAAAGAGCCAGGTTGTTGTTCAGAGTTGTGTTAAACAGTGGGTTTTAGTAAGCGATTGGTGAACCTCGTGTTGCCATCTGCAAAACACATGTTGCCATAGCAGCTGTTCAGTTCATCATTACCGATTAATAGAGTTAGTTCAGTGATTGATACAATCGTGTCATTCAATGGGTAGAGGGGAAGGTTCTGTTACTACCAGCGTCTCTGTCTGTCTGTCTGTCTGTCTGTCTGTCTGTCTGTCTCCTCTCTCTCTGTTTGTTTCTTCATCTCCATCTCTCTGTCTCTCACTGTATGTATGTCTGTCTGTCTGTCTGTCTGTCTCTCTCCCTCTCTCTGTCTCTCTCTCTCTCTCTCTCTCTCTCTCTCTCTCTCTCTTCTCTCTCTCTCTCTCTCTCTCTCTCTCTCTCTCTCTTCTCTCTCTCTCTCTCTCTCTCTCTCTCTCTCTCTCTCTCTCTCTCTCTCTCTCTCTCTCTCTCTCTCTCTCTCTCTCTCTCTCTCTCTCTCTCTCTCTCTCTCTCTCTCTCTCTCTCTCTCTCTCTCTCTCTCTCCTCTCTCTCTCTCTCTTCTTCTCTCTCTCTCTCTCTCTCTCTCTCTCTCTCTCTCTCCTCTCTCTCTCTCTCTCTCTCTCTCTCTCTCTCTCTCTCTCTCTCTCTCTCTCTCTCTCTCTCTCTCTCTCTCTCTCCCCCTCTCTCTCTCTCTCTCTCTATCTCCCCCCCTCTCTCTCTCTCTCTATCCCCCCCCCTCTCTCTCTCTCTATCTATCTCTCTCTCTCTCCCTCTCTCTGTCTGTCTCTCTCTCTCTCTCTCTCTCTCTCTCTCTCTCTCCTCTCTCTCTCTCTCTCTCTCTCTCTCTCTCTCTCTCTCTCTCTCTCTCTCTCTCTCCTCTCTCTCTCTCTCTCTCTCTCTCTCTCTCTCTCTCTCTCTCTCTCTCTCTCTCTCTCTCTCTCTCTCTCTCTCAGATAGCACACCTACAGCGGGCCGACAGCGGGCCGAGAGCGGCAAAGCCATCGGCCCGCTGTCGGCATCCGCCTGCGGCCCGACGAATGTCTGTTCAGTTCATCATTACCGATTAATAGAGTTAGTTCAATGATTGACACAATCGTGTCATTCAATGGGTAGAGGGGAATGTTCTGTTACTACCAGCGTCTCTGTCTGTCTGTCTGTCTCTGTCTGTCTGTCTGTCTGTCTCTCCCCCCCTCTCTCTCTGTTTGTTTGTCTCTTCATCTCCATCTCTCTCTGTCTCTCTCTGTCTCTCTCTGTCTCTCTCTGTCTCTCTCTATCTCTCTTTGTCTCTCTCTGTCTCTCTCTGTCTCTTTCTGTCTCTCTCTGTCTCTCTCTGTCTCTCTCTCTGTCTCTCTCTCTGTCTCTCTCTCTGTCCTCTCTCTGTCTCTCTCTGTCTCTCTCTGTCTCTCTCTGTCTCTCTCTGTCTCTCAGATAGCACACCTACAGCCTACTACTACGAATATTTGTCCGGTGGCTCGCCTTCGGCCGAGGGCGTCTCACAGTCGGACGCCGATACTGTGTCGATGGTTAGTCGCTCATATGTCGACTGTGCCTAATTTTGGTAAATGTGTGTATATGTGTGTGTTTTCAAGTAATAAGAATGTCTAAAAACGTACCCTTTTCAAATGTCACCGGCGGCTGGGGAGCGACTGGCAGGCGGCTGTCGTGTGCCAATGGGTGTCGCATGCCAGCCGCATAGATTTTTGACATTTGACACTATGGTGTACCGCCATTTATGAACAGACTGACAGTTAGAGGAAACAGTAAATGCAGAGCTGCGGGAAAAAGGTACGCTTTTAGACATTCTGTTGTAAATCTTTGTATAGTTGTAGATTATTCAAATACATTCATTTTGGCATGACGTTATAAGCACACATTTTTTATTCTGTGGAAATGTGTTATTTATGCGTAAAACATTAAATAGAATATGGGGCAGAATAACCTGATGTCATGATTGTGGCCGCCCCATAGGCTAAGTATGACGACGATATGATGAAGATGAACGTGTCTCATCAACAGCAAATGCTATCCCAAATACTATCCCTATTTGTTAGTGTGACGGTAAATGTGTGATGGATGAAGTGCTTACACTAGGCGCCTTCTGTCAGTTTATGGTCCACAAAATTTCTGCCATTTACGTCGCTTTACTTCATATATATATATATATACACATATATATATATATATATATATATATACATATACACACATATATATATATATATATATACATATATATATATATAGATATATATATATATATATAAATCGCCAGTGGAGGAATTAAGGTTGGAATGTCTTTTTTAATATTTCCGACCGTAACTACATTCGTAAATCCTGACTAATTACAGAGGTGTTGAGTTACGCACGTGTGACAGTGTACCTATGTGATAAACCTGGTCAGGTAACGAATTTCCACGGTTTACCTGCAGGCAATATGAGGTATCCAGTTCGACATCACGCCGAGTGTAGAACCTGTAAGGCGTACAGCGTAGGTCATACGGGTGCAAGTCTTACACACGGACTTGCAGTGTGTAAGACTCTTTTTCGTGACAGCTAACCGGTAACCGGGCTTTGGCGCCGCAGTTTATCGTCCTTACTTTCTCGGAAATAAGGTGGAATTTTCCATCTCAGCTCGACAAGCCAATACCGTTTTAAACGGTACAGAATTATGATGTACTATCTACCCATCTCCATGTTGCGTATCGTCACACAATGGCGTGCTTCATGAATGGCTCCTAAGACAAGTCATGTAGTTAATGTATTTTAACATATTAATAGTAACATAGGCGTTAGAACCGGGGGGATGGGGAGCTCAGCACTCCGCCAATATTATTTGGCCTGGGAGACCCCCAATATTTAGGGAAGGGGTGTGCATTTTTTAGTGTTAATTACTTGGTGAGGGGCTGGAGATAGGATTAGGGTGCATTTTTTTTATGGAAGTTGGTGTTTTGATGCGCTTGAAGGATTTCTTGTGGCGAGCCTCAAGTGGGTATAAATCGAGGTTGTTGGTGAGCTTCACAAATTATAAGACAAGATAACTTTATTCCAGACTCAGTCCTCAACATAAGGAAAGTTCCGTAATAACTATGAACGTCGCCGCGAACAACCTTCAACAGCACCTCGTCCCCCACCCCTCGTTCTGACGCCGTCATTAATTATAGTACATCTCGACGAAATCGGTGTCAAATCACACTATCACCACGTCGTCTGATCAAACACTGCTTACAAGCCGTCGTGATTATAGCCGTAGGAACACGCCAAACACGTAAAACCATTGCGTGGTTATATCTACACGTGATCGGCCGGCGTTAACATGATTCTTAAATCCTAACTAATTACACAGGTGTTCCATTATGCACGTACATAGCGTGTACACATTTGATATACCTGCACAGATAACAAAATCCCACGACTTACCTGTCTGCAGGCGATATGAATTAGTCTCGTAAGCGACAAGACGTCGAGTACACCCGTACCTGTCTGCCAGAGTGCTCGTCATCAAACAGTCAACGCCTACTCTGTGACTGACAACGCCTTAAGTGGCAGCAAACCTGCAAGTTACGACGTCTTCAGAATCCGCTATGGGGCGCCACCGTTTGTCGCCCTTAATACTTTCTCGAAAACTGACTAACGGAATTTTCCATGTGAATTTCCTAATAAAATCTGTCCACAATTTCGGGAAATAATCAAACTTATCCACTGGAACAATATACAGTGTTTTAGTCAATGCACGTTTTACTACGTCTAGTATCTAAAATATAAAATTGTCATAATAAAAAAAAGATACATTGTTAACTAGCTTATGTTTTAGATGGTTATTTAGACACCAGTCCGTCCTACAAACTACTACATACCAATATGACCCCGATAATCCATTACTTTCCGCGTCCGGGACACATTCCACAGATGCAGAAATTCCAAACGCTGATAATAAATATAGTAATGTAGACCTTTACCCCCTTATGCGTATTAGTTGTTTATCAGGAACATTTTAATCCGTGGGGAGACCGGGGCATTAAGCAAAGTGGGGCACCGTGTTCACTGGATGTCATGGACTCTTTTTGTGATAACTGAAGCCGATGATGCAATATATTGTTCTACATTCTATCGCACGCTGCTTGTATATTTGAGCAAACTGTCATTATTCTGCTTAACGTTTAGTTATTGTTGTTATGTTGCAATAGTACATACAAAATTTATTGTTATTAGCTATTAATATTAAACACGATTACCTCATACGAAACGTGTATTAAGTTTTTCATATTTCATTATATAGTATATATAGTTGTTAATAGTTAGCTTATCTGACAATGTACTGATACGTAGTGAAATTAGTATAGTAAGCTAATTGTGATCATTGGTGGATCATACACTGCCTACCAAACTTGGCGCCCCATGCTCAATCTATAGAATAATAACAAAGATAAAACATGATTTATTAGCAACTCAGCAGAGTTGGATTCACAGTCGATAAAAGAATACAGGTAATACAGTGAAACGTTACACATTAGTAATACAATCTTCTTTTTGCCATTTAATGTTTATTGCTAGTTGTATAACCCCCATGGTATTAAAGAGTTACGATATCTGTTCGTCCGGGTTCTTGGCAATGTGTACACATTACTCCCTCTTATATCATAATTGCTGTGTCGTTTTTCAGGTAGCAGATTATTTAATTTGTGTGCGCTAATTTTCATCTTGTTGACATATTTTTTTTACACAGACAGTTTCGTCTTTCTTTCAAAGTCTGTAGGCCAACACAACTAAGTATTTAAGCATAATTTTTATCAGGGACAATGCATTTTAGTGCTCTTTTCTGTATCATTTCAATATTGTCTGACAAGTATCGATGTAAATTAGTATGCCCCACGGGGCGTGCACATTCAAGTACCGGTCTCACAAATCTGACATATACAGTCGTCAGGTCATTCTGGCTAATTCCAGCTCGTTTTAATTGATACAAAATATATAATCGTTTTTATTTTTGGCATGGTATTTCGAAAATTACCGTCTTCTCCCAAACTGATTATCATCTCTTTAAATTTTTCTTAATTAATTTTCATGTAATTCTGTTTTGCTCACCTGGCGGCAATGTCAGCCGACTCTTGCATAGCACTTGCACTTTTCTATCGCAAAATTCGAATAATGTACTGTGGTCTACATACTTATATAACGGAACAGACGTTTGTAAATCGTTTATGTAGACTAGGAAACAGTTATGTCCATATATGGTTTCTTGTCATTCTCCCCCATTTCGGTAACCAGAATGCGATTATACATTTCCTATGTTTACTTGTTGAGATCTGTCTAGTCAAAACGTTGCCATTCGTCTTATAAATTGTGGGGGCAAAATATACAATTGTGGCTTTTCAAGTAACAAATTACGATTAATGAGGTCAAACGCTTGGCTAAAATCTAGCATGACAACTCGTACATAAGAATCTAGTTTACCAGTCGCCTCATATCACATGTGTAGGCATACCATTTCGATGAGAGCGTCTGTTGTAGATGTTCCACCAATTCTACCAAATTGCCTAGAATCTAGTTTTCCTTCAATTTTTTCATCCACCCATTTCATTACGATTGACTCAAACACCTTAGCAGTTATTTGAGTTAATGATATTGGTCTAATGTCCTTTTCAATCGACATAGGTGGGTTTAGTTTTGGCAACGGTAATATGTTCGCCATTTTCCATTTCATAGGAAGTCCTCTTTCTCGGAGTTATGTATTAAAAATGCAGTTAATGGAGGACCGATGACGTCTGCGCGATTTGTTAACACCCAAGCAGGAATGCTATCAGGCCCTGCAGCTTTGTTCACCTTAACATCAGAATCAGAATCAATTTATTTGACCTATAAATACGATACATATACAACGAATAACGTAAGTAATATATAAGGTCGGGAGATTCCCATTAAGATATATAATATCGCTAGCACAGGAGCCACCCCATAAATATAAACAACAACACATTTACACGATACAAATCAGAATATCGTATTACTTGTTTTTATAGTTGATAATTACTCAATGTATCAACATGCATACATAATACAAAAATGTATTATATGTACTCGTGTACACATTGACGTACCTATGGATACTTAGGTATACATTTCAATACGTATTACGAATTACAAATAAAGCAATCATAGATACAACTGGATTCATAATTTAAAATAAAAATGTTTTTTGTGTAAGTTGAAAAACCATATAGACTGTGGGTGTAAATGTTATTAATGATAATACTTGGTGTATTGTTAACTGTCTTACTATGTTGTGTCTAGTGTATTTTTTTTCGCAAATTCATGTTTGAATCTGGACATATACAGATTATTTCTTTCACGTGTGCAGTGCTGATGAATATCATAGATGAGTGTGTTTGGAAAAAACATTGAAATAGTAGGGTAAAAGATTGTTAATTAATTTATAGTAAAATTCTAATTGTTGCATTTTATAAATATCATCCAACTTTAGCAACTGAAGTCTTTAAAAATTAGGACTTGGTGAGCATTGTATTTACTTAAGGATATTATTCGAATTGCCTTTTTCTGTCATTTGAAAATTCGATGTGCCTGATGACCCCATAAAATTAAGCCATAATTAATATGAGGGAGAGTAAGACACATTGTACATAATACATAACCTATTAAGTGATAAAAAGTGTTTCAGTTTATTTAGTATGCTTATTGTTTTAGATATTGTATTTGCTATTTTGTCTGTATGACTCTGCCATTTAAATGGTTATTTATTGTGATGCCTAAAAAATTGAAATCATTTACTCATTCAATGTATGCCCCATCTATTTATAATACAGGGTATTCTACTTTCTTTTGAGGCATATGAAAAATCATGGCTTCAGGCTTTGCATTTAGTGACAGTTTATTAGCTTTCAACCAATTGCTAATCTTTGTAAGTTCTTTGTTAATATTTTCACTTCGCATTTGGCCTTCTGAATCGTAAAATATATTTAGTGTACTAGTAAGGGTGGTGTCGTCAGCATACGTCATGAATTTGAAAAGGTCACTAGAAAGTGTTATGTCTTTTATATATATAATAAATAAGAATGGCCCTAAAATTGAACCTTGAGGGAAACCAGTGTTGATGACTATTTTCTTAGACTTAACATTTTCAATTTCTACGTACTGCTTACGATTTTGTAAATAACTCGTACAAAGGTCCAGAACCTTGTCAATTAATCCATAGTAATTTCAATTCTGTACCAATATATTGTGATTAATTGTGTCAAATGCTTTTGATAAATCAAGGTGTACGTTTATTGAAGTAACCGATTTATCAAGTTCTTGTATAATTCTGTCTATGATTTCGAATGTTTCTTTCTAAACCCATATTGGCTATGGTAGTATAACGTTTTACAATGGAAATAATCGTGGATTTGATCAAACATAACCCTTTCAAACATTTTTGAAATCATTGGCAGGATAGAAGTAGGACGATAATTGTAAGAAACATCACCTTTTTTGAAAAGGGTTAAGACTTTTGTAATTTTTAATTTGTCTGGAAATATACAAGTTATTATTTATTGATTAATAATTAGAGTGACTGCTTTGCTGATATAATTGTTTTTATCAATTTTAGTAATGAAATACCGTCTTTTCCACAACTTGATTTTGGAGGTAAACGATCAATTATATTAACAGTAGTTTCCATGCTAATTGGGTTAATGCTGAAGGTGTGAAATATCGGGTTTTTCAGGTAATATTTGTATGATTTACCTCCACTGGTAGTTGTTTTTGAGGCTAGACTAGGACCAGCATTAGTAAAAAATGTGTTAAATCTGTTTGCAATAATGCATTTGTCGTTAATCATTTCCCCATCGACTTTGAACAAATTTGGAAATTGTTCTTTCTTTTTAATGTTCTGAATACTTTCTTTAATTAAACACCACGTCTTTTTAACATCATGCTTATGCTTTTCAAAACTGGATTGGTAATGCATTTGCTTAGCTAATCTAATTCTACTTTTAAGAATGTTATTATAAGTATGTAAGTTTTAAGTTTATGGTACTGCTCTGTATTTACGTGAGTCTGTTTCATTCTCGAATACCATTTGTTTCTCAATTTTATCGACATAATAATGCCCTTGGTAATCCAAGGAGTTTTCTTATGTTTATATTTGTTAAATTTAATTACTTTAATAGGTAGAAATTTATCCATAGCTGCAGTAATAATTTCATCGAGGATATTGTAGTTTTCATTCGGATCCGCATGAGTATCTGTGTTAAGTTTATCATAAAGATTTTAGAGTATTATTTCAATTTTAAATTTATTGAGTGAGTCAGGATTTTCTTGTTTTATTCGAATACACCTTGGTATCACATTAAAGGTTTCGACATAGTCCAGACTTAGAAAATACGGAAAATGATCAGAAATATTGCTCACAAAAATACCAGCTGAGGATTTGAAGAATCCTTTTGACAAATTGCATAAACAATTATCAATGAGTGTTCCTTGATATTCTGAAAGTCGTGTTGGCATAGTAATTTTAGGGAAGAAACCATGTGAAACGATTGTATCGAAATATTCAACTATTATGGGTTTTTCGTTAATTTTAAGCAGGTCAATATATATACATTCTGTAATGCTTTGAGAGTAATCATAACACTGATGACATACTGGTTTGGAAATTCCTCATTTACTGTGAATAATTGATTGTCCTTATTTAAACGAGGTAAATGTTCACTTACAGATACATAAAACTCATTCATTCTGTTGGCTAAAGAACCACAATCACCGTCCGTTGTTTTGTTAGCGAGGCCTTGCATGCATGAATTGTCATTTGTCTTAAGTCCCATTATTTTTGTATGTTTCCACCAATCGTGGGATCCTGATTCATTCATTGCTGCAATTTGTGTTTGATAAAAGTCGTACTTAAGTCTCCCAGCGGCGCATTTAACCTTTTTGCGCAAAATGTTGGCTAGGTTCAAATCACCACTCATGTGAGCGCGCTGTTTTTGCGTACTAATGCTCTAAATCAGCCCGTAACACTTATCAGCCTTATGACGCGTCACGACTTTAGTAGGAACACACATTTCTATGAGGTTGATAATTACCGTTTGATAATACACATACGTGCTCTTCACATGTCTTAAGTCTAAATAACATTTAACAGCTGACAGAGCCACGGCAAATGCGGCTTTTTCATTGGGACCCGTACACCTTACAGTCAAACGTGTCACACACCCTGTATCAATTAACTGATTATTTCTTGGTTTCAGCAATACCATATTATGACCTGAAGTCCCTAGTTCAGAAATAGTAACAGGTGGTGTATATAAAACTTCCATATTCGTCCATATTTTAACCACTATCGCCTGTCTACGTGTTACTGCATTACAACCTGAACTAATTGATACTGTGTTATCAGAAATTAAATTACATGTAACTGATTAAAATCTCCAGATATGATAATACCGCACTCTGGATGTCAGCGTAATATAATGTGTACTCTCATGATTACATGGTCACGTATTTTAACTACTCCCTGTTTGGGGTGTAATATGTACATGCTACCAATATACATGAACATTTTCGAGGCATTTAATTTGGCATAATCATTATCCATAACACCTCTAAGTCATCAGCCTCCATATCAACCAACCTCATATATCTTAAATCATTTCGAATATAACACGCTACACCGCCGGCTCGTCCGTGACCTTTGTCTTTCCGATCTAAACAAAACCCTTGCATAGTAAGGCTACTATTGTCTATGTATTCCTTAAACAAAATTTCGCTAACGTAAAATTATATAATTAAAGCATCGTGTTCTGTAATATATATTTGCAGTTCGTCTATTTTCTCGCTGCTTAACGACCTGGCGTTTACGTTAATCAGGAAAGGCAAGCAACATGTGTGTTTTTTGCCCCCTGAAAGTCCAGAAGCCAAGGACCCTGTAGCATGAGTCCTCCTTTTGATCTCCCAATCAATGGCCACATCGTTCAGGCCGATTTCCTCGTCACGAGTATGATGCTTATCTTTGTGGCCCCGATTACGGCGTCTCACAACTGCATAACAGTCCACCTATTGTCTGACGACGCTCGTGTTGTTGTCGTCGACGACTCGGTGTCTGCACTGGGAGCGCTAGAGTTTGACAGTAGCCTGCCAACCCCGCTCTCTGACAGGTGCAGTCCGTCCCGCTTAAAAGTATTTTTTTGTGTAAATCTACGATTATATCACTATGTCTTATGTATGTATATATATATATATATATATATATATATGTGTGTGTGTGTGTGTGTGTGTGTGTGTGTGTGTGTATGTGTGTGTTGTACGACTCTGTACAATGTACACACTATTGAACAGAGCCGTACTCTGGATATTAATGTATAAATAAAGCTAATTATAAGTATTATTATTGTTTATGATTAGACCTGATTAGACGGCTGGGTCGCTACTTCAAGGTTTTTTATGCAATCTCACACAAGATCTACGTGGGCGCTTCCTTATATTTTCTGTATTTGTCTTTTTACTATGTTTGTCTTTTTTGCAAATTCATGGTGGATTATATTACTGTTGTCATATGTACGGTGTAACATACATAATCGATTTGGTTAAGATTTCTATAAACCGGTTGACTGGTTTATTGAAATTTTACGTGCAGAAATGTATAATATAATTTCAGTGCCAATAATTGTAGCACAGGACCGTGTAGGAATTTAACTAAAATATTTTATTTGTTAAGCCTGCATGTGTGCATTACATATTAACTATAATGTGTCGCTGTGGTAGTCTTTTCTGGGTTCCCCTGAAGAAATTACCATTTTACTCTCGCTGTTTATGAATAGGTTATTTGTGTGCATTATATGTTTATTTTAACATAATATTGTGATAATCTATATTTGAGGTTTCCCTGTAGAGATGATCATTGTTTTGTTTTTCTCATGACACCCTGTATGATTCGTATGGCTGCGTAATGTACGCTACCGTGAATGTATTGATTTCTTACGCACGTTTGTCTGTCAACCTTCGGTTCATACATCCTACATTCTGAATGTATTTGGTATTACATTTGATAATCTCTTATTCCATATTTTTCTTTTAATTGAGTCTGATGATTAGGTATTTGTAGGAAGCCACTTTCTCCAGTTGGTATCTACCGAGTTTGCTATTTATATTGTGGAACGATCTTTCAAACATCGTGACTTCCGCGTAGTACTTTCACATCTTAATAGATGATATTTATTGAACACTGTGTTTGTTATAACGCTATTTGAACAGTACAGTCAGATTACGCTAGTATGAAGTATCTTTGGCAAGTCTGTCCTCTGCTGTGCCGATTTACCGCTTCGCACTGAGTGTAAATGGCCTTTTAAATCAGAGGTATTGTCGTTAGAAAAAATTAAACACGCTAAAACGGTATGGACTAAATATGTTAACAAATATGGCAATATTAAAAGACAGTGATCGTTGAAATCGTGAGGTTATATTGATCAGAGCTAATTTGCATATTCATGCGACACGTTTGCATACTGTAATTTGTTCAAAGACGTAATCATAACCACATAACTTGAAGGCATGCGTTTTGACACATCATTTTGATTGTTCGGATGTTTACAATTCGAGATATTCAGAAAAGCAGTATATATTTTAATGCCGATAACTAATTTGCATATTAATGGGTCTATCAAAAAACGCTCAAGGGTGCCTGGGTGGCATCAATCGGTTATTGACCTAGAAGGTTAGAAGGTCATAAAAATACCAAAAAAACATCGTGTGGACCCCAATGCACACTTCACTGGTCAACAGCCGGACGATAGACAAGGTGGCGTCTTCCACACTGCGTTTAGTTCTGTATGCAAATTGCAGAGGATCATACATATGTTCAACCTCGGGTAACATATTATATTTCAGTACTATTCTCTCAAAGATTTCATCAAAAAGAATATAAGAGCATGTCTATAGTAGTTGAGAGATATCCAAACATGATGTAGCCAGCGTTTTTAAGAATCTGAAAACAAACAAAGCTGCTGGACCTGATAAAGTAACGGGAAAGCTACTGCAAGTGTGTCATGAGCAGTGTTGAGAGCTACCCGGTTAGTCTTTGTTGGAACGGGTATAGTTTCTGAAGCGGAACCTCACTCAGCTCAACACACAATTGAAACAGCGTTTGAAAAACACTGCCCAGAGTGATTCAATATCTCCTCCTTCAGCCTCATTTCATGCGCACCTAAAATAACTATCCGGTAAACTTCTTCATGCAACGTACTGATGTAAATGAAATTAAGCAATCCCACATGCGTACATCATAAATTAGTCCTTTGTTACTGGTGTTGTACCTGATAATTTAAAAATCGGTAAAATAATTCCAATTTATAAATCAGGAAATATTAATGTGTTTAATAACTACAAACCAATAAGTATTTTACCAACACGTTCTAAAATAATGGAACAATAGTATGTAATAGATTAGTAATATATTGCATAAACATCACAATGGTTTTCGCTCGAAACATTCCACTACTTAAATACATTGCAGATGCAAATGACAAAACCACCAAAGAAATTACATTGGCTGTGATTCTCGACTTATCGAAGGCGTTTGGTAAAATTAACCATGACCTTTTGTTGTATTTAACTTAAACCATTATGGAATCAGAAAAATAAATAATATATGTTTTGCCAGTTACCTCTCTAATCGTACACAATATATTGAAATAAATAATTGCAAATCTCCTCTCATCAGTATAACACATAGATTATCACAAGGATCAACATTAGGACATGTGCTTTTTTTCTCAAATTTAACGACATAGTGAATTCTAGTTCTCTAAACTTGCTATCCTTTGCAGACGATCGCACAGTTGACCAATCAGGATATGATATTGAAAATTTTGTTATAAAAGTGAATCAAGAATTAAAGCAATTATACAACTGGTTGTGTGCTAACAAATTGTGCTTGGACGTCAAAAAGACACATTTCTGTGTTTTAGTCCTGTAAATACAAACTACATAGTAAACAATAGCATTAATATAAATAATGAAGTCATCAACCAGGTTGGCAAGTACAAAATGACATGATTTATTAACCAATCATTTACAGGTTTTGCGATCAAAAAGACTCTAGACAAAAGTATAAGAATAACCAGACGATGCAACCTTCTTGTTAAAGAGACACCTAGAACACATTTTTCGTTTAAGCTGCCTAAACATAATTTAACAAGAATCTGGAACAATATAGACGTTAAATAAGAAACACTAAACTCAGATTACAGTTTAGACACATGCTGTGTGACTTCTACTTAAATGCATATCTTCGACAAGTGAATTGTTTAAATTCTAGATGTTCAGAATGTAATCAAATTGATTAAATGAAAATCTACCTGTGTTTGTAAGTCTATTATCGTTTTTACACTACTTTGTAAACCAAGTAAAATGTCTCTATTCAATTATATATTATTTCAATGGATCAAACTTCTCAGTTTGTTATCACATATCACCAGCAAGTGCACATACTACATGTTAAATAATACTCCGGTTTAATATTGTATAGTACAGAGGTGGGCTGGTGTTGGATTTTAGTGATTCATTTAACATGATTTTGATGATTGTTGAGATTTTGATTTAGTAATCACAGAGTAACGATAATTTGCTTTAAATGGTATCACCGGAAGACGGCTTTTAGCCAAGTGACATCCATACAATGTAACACATTTCCATTTGTAAGACATGTGTGTGTTAACTGTATGTTACGTTGTTACGTTGTAAAACAAAGTTACTTATATTGTTCTTTAACGAAGCCAATAATACTAGTTATTATATCAAAATACTAACATATAATTAAGCAAACATTGTCATGCACAATATTATTAAGAGATCCTGATACAATGTTTATACACATCCTACACTATATGCACAATGCAATCGCATCAATATATCTACGGTTGTACGAGTTTCAAGGTTGGATGATCACCCATGCTGATGCTGTGGTTCTCAAAGTGGGGGTCATTTGGTAATTTCAGGAGGTCGTCTTATGACCTTGTGTGTTTTTATGTTGCATACACTAAAAATGTACAGTTAATCACACACGATTTACAAGAAGCATATGCAATGGCGGAGGCATCCTTAATTGTGCTGTCTCTTTAAAAATAGCAAACAAAAAAACCTCGCACTGCTCGGAACAGCTATTTGTACTTTTTGTCTAGACCACGATCAGTAGTTTTGGTTGAGAAAAGTGCTGTAAAACTTTGTGACCTTCCTACAGCGAAAGATACGGTCTATCACAAAATGTGCGAACATTCCCTGGTATCAAAGAACAGGTATTATTTTTAGTCGTTTTGGATAAATGATGTCAAAAAGGGGTAATGGCGCAAGCGCGTTTGAGACCCAATGTAATACACTAAGACAAACGGACAGCTCTCAGTCTCACAGCTAAAGTTGAGATAACGTAATATGATTGTTCAAATATATTGGTAAGTTTGATATTAATTACACACAGTACAAGAACTACCGAAGTGGCTGGCCTATTTCGACACATCTGCGTGGTTTCCTGCATGAAGTGTCCTCTCTTGGGCCATCAGTGTGAACCAAGATATACTAGTGTCATACAACTGTCCACACTTCGCATTGTTCGAAGACAGTTCCTGGATCGCCCTCCCCTGTACGCCTAACCACGCTTAAATCTGCTGGTAGTTCGATGTCACCGCGAATAAGACAAACTACACGGCGGGTGTCTCCAGTTTCTTGGATTCCGCTTTTGTCCTCGACATTCTGTACCGGCAATTCGCGAGCGTCTGCCATAGTTCTACTTCTCTCGTACAACAGTGAACGTTTTCTGAAATAACAATAGACAGAACTTATCCTATATTAAAGCTTACCTCTACATTGCTGTTGACCCCTGTAGCGACTACATTGATCCTATCACACGCTCCCCTTACTGCTATTAAATCAACGCCATAAACGCCTTTTCTATTATCTGATCCGTGTCTACTACTGTTTACACGTTTCATTTACTGCCTTTCTTAAAAATTCTCCAACGTTCTGTTTGCATATTGTTCTTGGGAACATTAGTCTAGTGACTCTAGTCTATATTCTTTACTAAACATTATATTTTCTTGATATTTTATCTTTGGCTTTGCCAAAAACTACCGTGATCAGTCATGTCCCCTAAATGGTATACCAACAATCCATATTGGCTCAAGGCTGTGGGATTGTATTACGTAGAAATTAGTAT
>OZ023215.1:34952153-34967153 GCA_963995525.1 Escarpia spicata
TTAAAATCGGAAAAAAATTAATAATGGTAGGTAGGGAGATTATCATAAATATGAAGAAAAAGCGTGAGTTTTACTGCCAAAGCGGTAGACTTGGTATATCAGACGCAACAGGCAACCCTCGTTCGCTTTCGCGTTGTGAGAACGACAACTAGTGGCTCCACGTCACGGACCATTATAAACAACACAGAGGTGCTCCACAATCTCCGCGCACGTGTGAAAACAACCCGAGCTCGAACAACAGCGAAATACTGATCTGCTGCTTTGTCGTCCACACTTTTGTCACACCAATATTGGAAAACATATAATTTATGGTACTTTGACAGCTAGAAATTGGGTCGGGTAGGGTCTATCAAAGATATAATATGTGTGCTTTGTTATTGGATTCATAGCATAGACGCCGGAACACCAGTGACAGCAGCTGAATCAACTGACAGGTGCCAAAAGTTTACGAAGAGGTAGCAGTTACACACTGTAACCATTCCCGCGACTGATTCATCGTGCGCCACAACTTTAATACGTCTGTACGAAATTATCCAAACATTATTTCGCAGTCTATTACGCCTACTTTTCAGAGTTAAGTTTGTATTTTTGTAAAACAAAAGTACGTTTTAGTTGTGCATTCTTTG
This sequence comes from Escarpia spicata, assembly GCA_963995525.1. NCBI lineage: Eukaryota > Metazoa > Annelida > Polychaeta > Sabellida > Siboglinidae > Escarpia > Escarpia spicata. Next base: position 34,952,780 of record OZ023215.1, read on the forward strand.
CTGACACGGAATCAGTTAAATATTTGCGTAATAGAATCTGGAACAACTGATCTACAAACAGTCGGTCATCGTACCTAACTCCCTAAGTTGAGAACTAGCATCATACAGAGGCGCAACGTGCTATACTGGGCGGCTCAGACGACTACCGGTCAACATCTTCTTGCTGTACAATGTCAATACATCAAGGCTGCAACGTCCTGAAATGGATACGCAAACCCAACCAACACAATGTCACCTCTTTCTGCTGCTGACTGGTCGACCATGTCACACTGACCTCCTGACGTGATCAATTAAACTGCTTGACCCGCGACTGTTTCATCGTGCGCCACAACTTTAATGCATTTGTACGAACAAATGCATTTGTACGAACATGTGCTCTTTCTGCTCACTGGTCATCCCATGTCACACTGACCCCATGACGTCATCAATCAAACTGCTTGACCCAATTAGTAGCCCTCACCACAGAATAAATCTACACTGACCTTCTCCACACAGAACATCGAGAAACTAACTTTTAGTATTTAATTGTTTTACGTTTCTTATCAACACATTTAGTTGCAAAATAATGTTACCTGGACGATTTCACCATTTGTTACACCAACAAAGATTTCGAGTCATTTGTGTTCATAATGATATATTTTTTCGTCATCATTTCCTTCACTTGGATACACACTACACACGCACGCATGCACGCACGAACGCGCGCGCCCCAACACACACGTACACAATAAATGAGTCCAATCGTTGTTTCAGTAAAGAGCTGCTCACATACTGTTTCAGAACATTAGATTCGTCAGACCATAGTCGATTAATATCACCGGAAAATATTAAGACACCGATGGCTAAGCTTACGTACCTTATTATAGGGCAGGTATTGTAACCCCAAAACACTCAACCACAGAAGCAGTAGGTTCATAATAGTATAGAATTGTTTCAACTTAAGTTCAAGATATTATGTGCCGAAGTTCAAAACTGATCGTTTTTATCATAAAATCTTGATCGGTTTTTGATCATGCCACGAAGTTTCACCTGTGTCTATTGAATGTTAACCGTCCAAACAGGTTTTAACGGGGCTTGGATTCAAACACGGTTTCAAATGTGACAATGTCAGTTGTTTTAAAAACAAGTTGAAAATACGAAAGAGTGTTTTGAATGGGGAGTGCTTAGACTGTCCTACACCCTGTAAACAACAAAAAAGTAACTTCTTATATATAGCGCAGTATCGTATCCAGTCCATAGGACAGCTTTATGCGCGTTATACATTATTTCATCGCAGACCTGTTCAATCGAACATCAATTCGACTTCTCTGGGAAGCATTCGGCCACGGTTTATTTTATAATCACGACTATGAAGGAGATGTGCAGCCCTTTCTTGGTTACCGATGGAAACCTCCTATTTATTGATACACATTTTGTGGTGGCAGAGATTGATTCCCTCCGTCAGATAAAAAAGATGGAGATAACCAGCACAAGGGTTGCATCAATAAATATGTAGTGGACCATTAGGCCAATTAACCTATTCCAAACAAGAAACTGCGTTCCTTCAATTGACATTTTGAGAAAGGAAGATCACACGCACAACATCAGTGTTTAGCTTTAAACATGACCGCGACTTGATTTCAACATTGTGCATCGCTTATTACGTAGAATGATCCCGCCCCATCTCTGTCGGACAGTGGCAGTTTGAGGTTAGTACAGAATCTGCTTCAGTGCCTAGAAGACTCGGTGAATCACAATGACTGTGCACGCCCGCAGATGGATGCACTCCTCATCACTACTGAGGCTCTCTTTAACATCGGAGTCTGAGGTTGGTACAGAATCTGCTTCAGTGACTAGAAGACTCGGTGAATCACAATGACTTTGCATGCCCGCAGATGGATGCACTCCTCATCACTACTGAGGCTCTCTTTAACATCGGAGTCTGAGGTTGGTACAGAATCTGCTTCAGTGCCTAGAAGACTCGGTGAATCACAATGACTTTGCATGCCCGCAGATGGATGCACTCCTCATCACCACTGAGGCTCTCTTTAACATCGGAGTCTGAGGTTGGTACAGAATCTGCTTCAGTGCCTAGAAGACTCGGTGAATCACAATGACTGTGCATGCCCGCAGATGGATGCACTCCTCATCACTACTGAGGCTCTCTTTAACATCGGAGTCTGAGGTTGGTACAGAATCTGCTTCAGTGCCTAGAAGACTCGGTGAATCACAATGACTGTGCACGCCCGCAGATGGATGCACTCCTCATCACTACTGAGGCTCGGAGCTCTCTTTTACGTCCTCAAACCTTTTTTCGTTTTCAATTTGTACAAACCTGACAGGCCTCCATGCACTGACCGGATGTGGATGTGAGTAGTATGTGTGAACCTTTTGGACATAATTGGTGTGGATATAAGGGGTAGATATCATAATAATAAAATAAAGTCATGTTTGAAATGACTTTGCACATAGTGTCACACTTGGATATACATTAAGTTGTTAAAATGACGTATGTGAATGTGAGACAAAGTTACCAGTAACACATTTGAAATCGTTCCACATGAAAACCTATATTTTGACATCAACGTTATGACTCCAGGTGATGTGGTTCTTGAGATAAAGGCGTAATAAGCTTTGACGGGCGTCATTTTTAAATGGTATAATTAGCGTCATCATGTCTTAAAATAACGGAAGTTTTAAAAGCCATTCTTTTCATAAAATAATAGCCGAGTTACCCGGCGTTGCCCGGAGAAAAAGGCAGTAGTCTTCGTTAACAGTTATCACCCGTGTGTTGTCCTCCTAGTCTTGTTTTGCAACGTGCAGTCTCCTGTCAAAGAGACAAGTGCGGTAAAACTTGAGCCAGGAGTAGGAGATGCCGACTACACAGTATGTGGACATGAGCATGAGGGGCAGAAATGGGAGTCGGTGTTGGAGGCCAAACAGCCAGTGTAGAAGACCACAATAGACGTCCACAGCAGCCAGGCCTACCACGTACACACTCTCCACGACGTTGAGCAGAGGCAGTCGATGCCATGCACCGTGGTCGCTGCAGCGTACAACAACTTATTGTAAGAGTCAAACAGCAATTTGTCATAGACAACCCAATATATGTTAGTGTAGTTAATGTTCAGTATGGTACACCTCACTATCATGGGTTGGTTACAAATGTCGATGTTCATCTATTACAGAGTGTATGGTCAAATATGAATTGCATATTCATTATGATTGTAAACCAATGTTTGTAACATGATAATGATGGTTGTTGTTAGCTCCCCACGTGTCCTTTGCATGTGCCGTCTCATAATACTGTTATATACCTACATAATTGAGTTATTATACTTTTAGACCATCAATTGGGCTTTGGAACAAAGTAAAACGAAAATTATGTTTGAATAACACCAAAAGTTGGATAGCACATGTCAGATATATATATATGAATCGCATTACAGTGCAGCGGTATTTAACTTTTTGGCACTATTACCCCGGTATGTCGGTATGTACAGTAAGTCGTATCATCACACACTCAGTACAGTAAGTCGTATCATCATACACTCAGTAGTCAGTACATTATGTCGTATCATCATACACTCAATACAGTAAGTAGTGTCATCATACACTTAGTCAGTAAGTCATATAATCGTACTCTCAGTACAGTAAGTCGTACCATCATATTCTCAGTACAGTAAGTCGTATCATCGTGCTCTCAGTACAGTAAGTCGTACCATCGTACACTCAGTACAGTAAGTAGAATCATTGTGCTCTCAGTACAGTAAGTCGTACAATCGCACACTAAGTACAATAAGTCGTACCATCGTACACTCAGTACAGTAAGTCGTACCATCGTACACTCAGTACAGTAAGTCGTACCATCGTACACTCAGTCGTACCACCGTACACTCAGTCGTACCATCGTACACTCAGTACAGTAAGTCGTACCATCGTACACTCAGTACAGTAAGTCGTACCATCGTACACTCAGTACAGTAAGTCGTACCATCGTACACTCAGTACAGTAAGTCGTATCATCATACACTCAGTAAAGTAAGTCGTACAATCGCACACTCAGTACAGTAAGTCGTACCATCGTACATTCAGTACAGTAAGTAGTATCATCGTGCTCTCAGTACAGTAAGTCTGAAGGTTGTATGTTATTTTACAGCATATATTCGCATTGTTAGTATTAACACAATCAATAGATAACGTGCTCCAGTCATTTATCATTCTGTTTGATAAGTCTATATACTTTTTCATAGCCAACTTACACAGTTAAATACTGCTGGTATACTGTCTGCTAAACTTAACCACGACTGTCCAACAGTTTGGTGAAATTTTGTATTATCTGTCCACCGAGACACGACTTCGCCGATGTTCCTCTATAGTATTCCTGGGTCATGGGGTTGCTCACCTCACCCTACCCACTGGCGTCACTTCCAGTCTTGGTTCCAAAGAAAGATGGCTGCCACAAAACCGGCCTTCCACACTTACGTCAAAGAGGCACGTTTGCACAACAGCTGGTACAAGATATTCTAAGCTACCCACCGTGCTGACTTCATGTGGAATATGTGGTCTTTCTACTACTGTCATCAACGGCGTCTATTCGGCCTCTGTTCCAAACTTCCGCAGTACAGCCAACAGCACACCACTAGTTAGTCCATTAATCGCAAGGAGGCGGGCATGCATTATGGCGCCAAATTAACGCACAGTTACAACCGCAGACAACAGGCTTGTGCAGTTTTGGCGCGATGATTTCGTGAAATTTCCGAGTGACCCACCAATGTACAACTATGACGGTCGTCTCATGGCTGTCGTGCTTTAACTTGTAGACAGACACTATTATAACTAAATATTATTTATAATACAATACATGTACTACTATGTTATATTATTGTATATTATCAACCAACGTTGGTTATGTAAAAATGGCACCACATAAAGTAATGTAATTGATAATGTATGTTTTAATTGTGCCTGAGTACACCATTATAATAAATAATTCTTCTTTCACCTGAAAATATAATAATCTTAAAGCTAACTGCCTCTAGCCATTCATAACGCATTACTAACGATATGCAATACAAGCTGTCTGTAATAATGAACTGACATCAAGATAACATGGGTGGAATGGAACATTCTGGGGACACGACTTTGAGCAGAGGCAGTCGATACCATGCACCGCGGTCGCTGCAGCGTACAACAACATATTGTGAGAGTCAAACATACCAATTTGTCATAGACAACCCAATATATGTTAGTGTAGTTAATGTTCAGTATGGTACACCTCACTATCATGGGTTGGTTACAAATGTCGATGTTCATCTATTACAGAGTGTATCAAAGGGGGGAGACAGATGCAGGTCAACGGAGACGTACATATAAAAATGTTGGTCACATATGAATTGCATATTCATTATGATTGTAAACCAATGTTTGTAACATGATAATGATGGTTGTTGTTAGCTCCCCACGTGTCCTTTGCATGTCCATCTCATAATACTGTTATATACCTACATAATTGAGTTATTATACTTTTAGACCATCAATTGGGCTTTAGAATAAAGAAGAACGAAAATTATGTTTGAATTACACCAACAGTTGGATAGCACATGTCAGATATATGCAGATGGCTGTACAGGAAATGGTCACACTGAATATGTAGAACGTTTGCCAAAATTAACGTTTTAAAAAATTGACTATGCTACATGCTGGAGCAAAGCAACTCAATACTGTTAACATGCCTATGAAACGAAATATTGTATAAAGTGCATTAAATAACATCATAACTATTTTGACTACTTTCTGTTGTGTGCACCAATGCTTATATTAGTCTTAATAACCTCATTGTTTTTTGTATGTAACTGAGACATATTTTAGGAGGAATTTTCAAAATTGTTCCGCACCATGGTAAAGGTATTGTTAGTAACGGTTTTGAGAAATTAATGGTTTTATGGGTATAACGCACCGACTTTGACACATCATGTTAATCATTTGCCAGACAAGAGAAACCATTAACCGCAAGTGCTACTTAACCACTTTAGTCCATCGGCACTTCCAGATGTAATTTACTATTGTGTTACATACTCGTTTGCGCTGAATCATACAGAAAACAACATTGCTCTCAAATTTCAATAAACTAAGCTATGTTACATTTAATGACTGAGGAATATTAGTGTGTTATGTCGATAGGCGTCAAGCGCTGAGCAAACGTATACGGCGACGAGACTGTACACGGTAGACGTCGATAGACGTCAAGCGGAACGAATGCGGCGGCCCGTCGGTACGCGGTACGCGTCGATAGGTGTCACGCGATGAATGTACGTGGTGAAGAACAATAGCGAGACGATGATCTGGACGGTCGAGAAGAAGGGGGAAATGCGAATTGCGAAACTTACCCCTAGTCTTCCCGGTAGTTCCTTGTTGTTGAACTGGTGCTCGATACAATCTTATGGTGCTATGACGGTTGGCACTGGTAATTCTTCCAAGTAACCAAACACAACCACAATGCTAGGCTGTTTGCATTTAAAATGCTGATGAAGTTACAATTTCAAGACACTGGCGACAAAACACGTCGATATAAGTCTCATGTCTTGGAGACAAGATCATGCACAGCAATGCTACAACGGTCGTCTGACTGTAAAGTGGTCATAATTCTCTTCAATACTCAAATGGCGACCTAGAAACTTCGACAGATTCTATTCAACTCGTTGGTTATAAAATAAACAATCCTGCATAATAGACCCACAAGTCAACACCTAAAAATCCTCAAAATCCTATAAATTTAATATCACGAGAATCCCTTAATCATGACGGTGATAACGATAATAATAACATTTCATAACAACCATTGCAAGTGTATAACTTTTGCGGAGTGGCGTAGTTTTGAACATTCGTCGTTTGATGGTGACCTTGTTTAACCTTCACTTCACACCTATTGTACCACTTGATTGATCCACGTCGTATGTCAAATTCGAATGCAAATTCCAACCGTCCGTTGCCCAAGCGGTCGTACTTTCCATCGAGTTGACGACACACCGTCTACCTCACTTGCAGGGACATATCTTAAATAAATAAGACAGGAACACAAATACATTTTACATCATGTTCAACGTTGATATGGAGGTCCTACGCAATCAAATAGGTATCTTCCATAGCTTGTTTCTTCACCCGTTGTCATCATCTGTGTGGTATCAAACATGCAATATTTGTCAGCGCAATGGCTGGGAACAAGCATTGGAATAACTCACGCATAATAATACCATCACTATTAGACATCATTGATTACCTCACACGAACATTGTTTTTTAATGTTCTAATATTACGGTCGTGCCTCGCAACCTTTGATAACGTATTAACCTCATACGAGTGCCACATTGCGTCATGTGACACTGGCCGGATGTGGAACCGTGAGAGCTCTTTGATGACGTATCCGTCCAGGGCAGGGTACGTCCGATGAATAGTGATGGCTTTCTTTTTTTTCTCATCAAGGAAGCAATCGAACAAAACCTGCCTTGAATCTAACGGTTCCTGTCAATTCACCTCCAGTTTGTCTCACATGATGTAGACCATGTGCCCCATAATTGTGCTTGCCTGTTCTTACTGACATCCACAGACACGTGGCCACTCGTACGGCTTCACATTCTTGCACTTACCTATAGTTTTCGAAGCTTCCAGCGTTGATTCTGGGATTAGGTCGAGCTTCTAACAGTGAAACAAAAAATACCGATACTATACATTATTATTGTCACTGTCATGACATTTATTTGTAGTAAAACAAACAGTCAGTGAAGTAATGCCTGCATATGTGTTCATTCAATATCCTTAGTTATAATAACAAAAGGTTTCTTACCGGTTTCCTGTGATTTCAAAGATGTTACAACACATCATACGTGAATCAGATAGTATACCATTTTAACGGTTTGATAAAACATATTTCCTCATGGTATATGCATTATATAATTATATCATGTGTGTACTTATGTATAGGTACACGGGTAGAATAGTCGACCACTTCCTGGCGTCCAGACTGCGCCTGCCTTCCCAGTAGCCAGCGGCCTGCACACTCGGCACAGGACGGTGACGATTCCCGTAGGCCGGCCTGCCCCTCCTCACTCGCCGTCTTGTCAAGCATGCCCGGGGGTTTGTTGGTTTCTTCAATCGGGTTCGCAACTCTGATCCGTTGACAACACAGTGGACACGTCGTGACTCGGCAGTTGCCACAGTGACACTCGGCTACGTGGAGATCAGTGGGCTGAATGCCACTGTCACGAGTCAGACTGGCTTGCCCAGGCACAACACGCAGTGACATCGATCGCATGTCGTTTGGCCATATATTTGTGGCTGAACGATAGCTGTCGCAACGATTCCTATTTTGTAGACCTGAATAAAATTGCTTTGGCGTGGTCGAATCATAACTGTCCAACATAATTTCTTTCGTTTCGTCTTGGCTACAGTGTTGTTGTGCATTATTTGGTTGAAAATCATCACCGCCACGACTCACATTTTTGCGACCTGATTCAAGGCTTTTTGGCGTTGTAGAATCACAATTGTCAGTGTGCATTTCGTTAATCGTTGAACCATGGTTCATCGTCTCTCCCTCCCTCTCGCTTTGAAGATCACTACCGGCACGAATCATATTTTCGCTATCTGATTCAAGAAGCCGTGACGTGGCGCCGTCATCAGTTCTCGAGTATTCAGACGATGTCCTATATGAAATGAGGAATTAAATAAAACTAAAAACTGGCTTCACCACAATATAGTAAAGTTTATTAGTATTTTGTATCACAACAAACCTGATACCTGATTAGACAAACTGCGAAGGACGTCATACAAATAGAGTTTTCATTCGTCTTGCTTATTACAAGTAAGCGGTTCACGTTATTTTGCAAGAACATCAAATACATATCAACGTAGCGTGGCTTGGTATGCATAGTTTAATTCAATTTTTCGACAGAAACCACATCAAAACTTTGAACGACTACATCAAAATATCAAATTGATTTCGCGCACATTATAAATACGTTCATCTTACCGATTGACGATAAAATAAAAAGAATTGTTGATTGATTCTCGATATTCGGTAACATTGCAGTCTTTGGCGAATTGGTCGACGCTTCGCTTTCATGGTGTGCCCCTCGACGGTTTCTATAGACTGTCACAAAAGCATATCACGTATTAGGCTTTTCTTTGTTTGCGACCCAACTTCCGGACGCGGAACTTACTTGGCGCCCAATACCTTCAAACAGTTGATTTGTGATAAGTGAATATAACATAATATATAAAATAAATAGGCGTAACATAAATAAATGGACAATATCACATATCTTAAACGTGGTTGCTAAAACAGAGCTAGGAATCACGAAATCCGCGTCATTGAATTTACATCGTAAAAAGAGGACACCCCTTACAACTCAAAGGCAAAGATGGAAGCCGGAATCGGGTAGATCGTAAAGATTTCGACAATGTTTGAATGAAGGATATTACAGTAATTTACCTCATACAGATGATAGTAAGGACGCAAACAATAAGCCTGGATACATTTTGTTGAATCTGTATTTTGGATGCGTCGATATGGAGTTAATCGAAAACGGCACCACGTTTGCCCAGTGCGAGCATGACGCATTTTCGGCGACATCAAACAGAATAAGACTTGAGCAGGCGAGACGATCAATTTACGACAAATGCTACATGAATTTTAAATGCTGCGTGACAGTATTTCAAATTGATGCAATATTTGGCATAAACAATTGCTTCGTAGCATCTGGTATGGGTAAGCAGGACAAAAAAGAATGTTCGGACAGTCATTTGTCACTGGAAATTCTTGGCGACCCACTCAAAACGGCTTGGCGACACAATTTAAGGTCGCTATACAGATATTAAGAACCATTGCCCTAGAACATCACGGACTATTGGTAAATTAATTAGGGGTTTGACATTCGTGGTATTTCTGAATGCATGTTTATGTATGTATTCACCAAGAGAACTTTCTGCAGATACGCTATGGACTGTCCATGTCGCTGTTTAACCGGTACAACCCCAAGCACATCCACGGGCTTATACAGTTCCATATAATAATGACCATAATGGTTACAGTCTAGGTAATAAAACTGCTGTGCGACTAGCTCCGATTAGTACGTACCTTTAGAAAGGACTACAACTCCGATGACCACAACGATGGTAGTTATGGTAACGGCGCACAGGATGCACACGATGATGGTTGCAATAAGGTATGAACGTCGTCCATTTTGCGGTTCTACGTGCTCTGTTCGACGACGTACATTCGTTGTAGTGGGACGGACACCGTCCTCTTTCTCCTTCCGGCCACTTGGTGTACGTTGTGTGCTCAGTGTCTTCACTCCGGTCTTCTCTTTAGGTTGTTCCATATTCTTTGCTGCATTGAATGTACACAAGTGTCATTCACAATAAAGCGATGTCTTTGTTAAACATGTACCTCTCTAAAGCATATGAATTTTCAATAACACACACACACATTGATACTGCATATCACCAAGAATAGATAAGCAAGCGAAAAATGAACAACTCGGAACACGTGCAAAACATGAAATTCTACGGTCGCTAGCACTTTCACGGCTCGTCCTGTTATTCTAGCGTCATCTAGATTTCCCCGTAACCATTCATAGAACACCTATAAATCGACCTACAATTGTGGCGTTTTTGCTATTCTGTACGGTTCCGAACGTTGTTGGCAGCGGGTACTCAGTACATTAATCTTCTGTTCGCGGCGATGTTTTCCTCACTTGCATAGGTTCACACATGCGCACTTCACCAGTTCTTGATTTCATGTTGTAAGCTCCACCCACTACTAAACTGCGGCGAAACTGACGTGGTTTGATGGCAGCGAAACCGATATACCGCTACGTCGGCGTGACGTCACAATAACGTACGCCAACCACCGGAGACTAAGGGTCAAGATTCATTGTGTTGGTTGGCTGATATAAGTGATTGTGACGTCACGCCTAGTTCGAGTTTGTCAGTTTAGCCCAAGGAGCCTCTATTTGGACAGGAGGCGTCACTGAGCGAGAAAATGGCAGTCTACACCAAGGAGCCTCTATTTGGACAGGAGGCGTCACTGAATGAGAAAATGGCAGTCTACACTGAAGGTTTTTGTCCGCCATTCGGGAGGCAAGCGCATGCCTTGCGGGACCGGCAGCGCGCGATGTTAGCGTATTTGTTCAGTCACCTCATTTCATCAGAATAATCACCAAGCTGTGATGCGTCATATAAAATGAAAGATATAAAGTAATCCTTGAAGTTTTTTTACCTATCACAGTTAAAAATAATGAAATTTGCTTGTTAGGAGCAGACTTGACTATTGCAATTCCCTCCTTTATAATATCGCTAGCAAGGACATCACAAAACTACAGCGTGTCAAAATCGTCTAGTTAGTGTAGTTATAAGATCTCCTCGTTTTTCTCGCTCTGTACCATTTTTGAAGTCTTTGCATTGGCTTCCTGTACGATATCGTATACTATTTAAGATCTGTACCATTACATACCACGCACTGTCCAGAAAGCAACCATCTTATTTGCATCCACTGCTTACTCCTGTAAGAAAACCAATCGAGCTTCGATCATCTAATTCTGACCTACTTTTTGTTCCTAGAGTCAACACTAACATTGCAACTAGGACTTTTTCTTTTGCCGCACCAACTCTTTGGAATATGCTCCCTCTTAGTGTTAGTTCAGTTGAAAATATTATAAAATTCCGTCGTCATTAAAAAAAAATTATAACCTTGCTTATACGCCATAGCTCCCTAGCGCCTTGACCCATCTGTTGACAACTGGTATACTGTTTATGGATTTTGAGATTGACCAATCTTTTTGTTTTGATGCGCCTCTGAGCTTGGTTTCCAAGGACTTAGACGCAATTTATTGAGCTACCTGAACTTCGTCGTGTTTCATCAGAATAATCACCAGCCGGTACCACTTCTTATATAATTAAAATATTGAGGTTATCGTTGAAAATGTTAAGCAATGATAATGCAAAGAACTGCATTTTCTGCACGCGTATGGTCTGGCTTGGCGCAACTCCAGAATGGCGGACGAACTGCTTACGTACTTTCCTCGAACAATGTAGATAGCGCGCGCTGCACCGTCTTGTATTGATATACGGTATTTGGTTTAGCCGACGTTTGAAAGTGGGTAGAGCTTCTAGCATGAAATAAGATAGTTGTGCCTCAATCGGTAGATTGGAGAACTGTGTCGACGAACCAACATCGTTATCAGTGTCTACAGGAACCGACACAGCTGTAGGTCCTTTTTATAGTTTATTTTAGGAACGACTATCAAGAAACCATTAAAACGTTTGAATAACATAAAGCGTAAGCTTTCAAACGATATCAAGATTGTTTGGATCAGACGAACCGTAATGGTATTAGCAATCGTTCAAGATTGCGTTTTTAGGACGTGTTTTGAGTTGTAAATTTTTCGCTCGCTTATCTATTTTTGATATCACTTAAAATCACTGTAAATCTCCTGTAGTGTAAAGATGTTTATATTTCTTTATGTACACCATATGTCATTTACTGATATCGTTTTTATTGTACAATGTCATATACAAAACGTTATGTAATATTTCATAAGGTCATTAACCTCCCCAAATGCAATACTGTGTTGAACTGCTGTTGGAAAACAAAATGTCTATACATTTTTTGAAAGCTCGTTTTTTATTATTATTACGTGAAAAAAACATGATAGTTATTTTACAACAAATATAACATCTCACACCGTCATATGGCTATAATATAATTATCTTTGTGCAAACACAAATTATTGTTTATTTTATATCGAAGAAGAGACATGCAGTAATGTACAATTACATCACCTAATCATCGCATATTACCTTACATTGACTGATTAATATTTATTAATGTTTTAATAAGAATCACTGCAAAGCGAATATAATGTCCATGTCGAACACTTGCTAATTAAACAGTAGCAAAGTTACCTGTTTTTGCTAACTGTTTCACGCAGACCTTTGTTACTGCATCTTCGTCATACCTAGCAAATGATAACGAAATATTACAATGTACACCTCGTTGAGTTTGTTTTGTTTAGTCGCGTATTGTTTCGGCCACGGTTTTTATATTTTCATGATCCGACGAGGTAATTGCCAACATAACATTTCGTTCAATGACTAGTTAACTGAAACGAATGTGCACAATATGTTGAAACCCAATAACACGAAGGTGGTTAGACAATGTGAACTTGGAACAATCACGGTTCGATGCAATATAAAGGACTTATTTAACTGCCGCAACGAGTTTGTTACTGGGTGTGCTGTATGACTGCTGTCCATACTGGTGTCCTACCCGTCATTGCACACAGTGCTACACTTGGCGTTTGAAAACGGTGTGCAGGCTCTCAGGGTGGTCCTGTGATGCTCTTCACAACAGGAGCATCGCGTGCAGATTCTTGTTCCGGCTCGGTCGTTGAAATAGTCCTTATGACATTCAGAGCACGTGGTGAAACACCTTGTCTGTGAGGGGAACCACCGTCAAACATAAGCGATTAGATGATGCAGCAAACTGTAGTTAAATATTGTTGTTCTTAAACATGAACAGGTATTTACACATGTGTTATTGGTTTTATCCAATACACATTTTGCTTATCTATTATGGTGTATACAATGTTATTGGCGTTTTATTTACCATATATATATCAATCGTGTCATGTATTTTCAATAATTTATTGTACATAATGAAACACATAAAAAAATTGGGTCACTGTTTTTCATAATCGCATTAAAGGTGATTAATTAGTAGCACGCCTTCTACAGGGCTGTGTAGGCAATACCATTTTGAAACATATGCTGTTCGGAAGTTCAAGGTTACTCACCTCTTTAAGCAAAGTTCCTTGCCCTGGTGGGCACGTGGTGCACAACTCACAGCAACCGTCCTTCACCCCGTAGGCATTAGGACACGAGCCATATTCGTTGGGTCTCATTCGGCATCTATTCTTGTATGGTATTGAATCTGTTGGTGCAACCTGAAAACCAGAAGACTGGCGTGAATAGAATGAAACCTGTACATATATTATTAAAGCACATTACTGTCTACTGCTGTCAAGTAACTGCTAACAAGTACGTTTCTCCAAACCCATGTTCCAAAACACGTGTTGCATGTCACTTGATATTGGCAGTGTAGTATTAACGTTCCCATATAGTCTAACTCATTATTTTTAATTGGCGATGCACAATATTGTCTATGTGATCGTTCAGTCAAACAAAACAACTGGCAGTGAGGTGTTGTTTTAATTATATTAACTGTGTTCATATGATACAGCGTTTAACCAGTGTAGCGTGTGTCCTTATACAAGTATAATGACGATATAGTGTAGGTTTCACTCCATGTTCTTTGGTGCTTAGAAAACGTAACTTTTTG
>OZ023215.1:34969653-35038708 GCA_963995525.1 Escarpia spicata
GTCATGCTCGCACTGGGCAAACGTGGTGCCGTTTTCGATTAACTCCATATCGACGCATCCAAAATACAGATTCAACAAAATGTATCCAGGCTTATTGTTTGCGTCCTTACTATCATCTGTATGAGGTAAATTACTGTAATATCCTTCATTCAAACATTGTCGAAATCTTTACGATCTACCCGATTCCGGCTTCCATCTTTGCCTTTGAGTTGTAAGGGGTGTCCTCTTTTTACGATGTAAATTCAATGACGCGGATTTCGTGATTCCTAGCTCTGTTTTAGCAACCACGTTTAAGATATGTGATATTGTCCATTTATTTATGTTACGCCTATTTATTTTATATATTATGTTATATTCACTTATCACAAATCAACTGTTTGAAGGTATTGGGCGCCAAGTAAGTTCCGCGTCCGGAAGTTGGGTCGCAAACAAAGAAAAGCCTAATACGTGATATGCTTTTGTGACAGTCTATAGAAACCGTCGAGGGGCACACCATGAAAGCGAAGCGTCGACCAATTCGCCAAAGACTGCAATGTTACCGAATATCGAGAATCAATCAACAATTCTTTTTATTTTATCGTCAATCGGTAAGATGAACGTATTTATAATGTGCGCGAAATCAATTTGATATTTTGATGTAGTCGTTCAAAGTTTTGATGTGGTTTCTGTCGAAAAATTGAATTAAACTATGCATACCAAGCCACGCTACGTTGATATGTATTTGATGTTCTTGCAAAATAACGTGAACCGCTTACTTGTAATAAGCAAGACGAATGAAAACTCTATTTGTATGACGTCCTTCGCAGTTTGTCTAATCAGGTATCAGGTTTGTTGTGATACAAAATACTAATAAACTTTACTATATTGTGGTGAAGCCAGTTTTTAGTTTTATTTAATTCCTCATTTCATATAGGACATCGTCTGAATACTCGAGAACTGATGACGGCGCCACGTCACGGCTTCTTGAATCAGATAGCGAAAATATGATTCGTGCCGGTAGTGATCTTCAAAGCGAGAGGGAGGGAGAGACGATGAACCATGGTTCAACGATTAACGAAATGCACACTGACAATTGTGATTCTACAACGCCAAAAAGCCTTGAATCAGGTCGCAAAAATGTGAGTCGTGGCGGTGATGATTTTCAACCAAATAATGCACAACAACACTGTAGCCAAGACGAAACGAAAGAAATTATGTTGGACAGTTATGATTCGACCACGCCAAAGCAATTTTATTCAGGTCTACAAAATAGGAATCGTTGCGACAGCTATCGTTCAGCCACAAATATATGGCCAAACGACATGCGATCGATGTCACTGCGTGTTGTGCCTGGGCAAGCCAGTCTGACTCGTGACAGTGGCATTCAGCCCACTGATCTCCACGTAGCCGAGTGTCACTGTGGCAACTGCCGAGTCACGACGTGTCCACTGTGTTGTCAACGGATCAGAGTTGCGAACCCGATTGAAGAAACCAACAAACCCCCGGGCATGCTTGACAAGACGGCGAGTGAGGAGGGGCAGGCCGGCCTACGGGAATCGTCACCGTCCTGTGCCGAGTGTGCAGGCCGCTGGCTACTGGGAAGGCAGGCGCAGTCTGGACGCCAGGAAGTGGTCGACTATTCTACCCGTGTACCTATACATAAGTACACACATGATATAATTATATAATGCATATACCATGAGGAAATATGTTTTATCAAACCGTTAAAATGGTATACTATCTGATTCACGTATGATGTGTTGTAACATCTTTGAAATCACAGGAAACCGGTAAGAAACCTTTTGTTATTATAACTAAGGATATTGAATGAACACATATGCAGGCATTACTTCACTGACTGTTTGTTTTACTACAAATAAATGTCATGACAGTGACAATAATAATGTATAGTATCGGTATTTTTTGTTTCACTGTTAGAAGCTCGACCTAATCCCAGAATCAACGCTGGAAGCTTCGAAAACTATAGGTAAGTGCAAGAATGTGAAGCCGTACGAGTGGCCACGTGTCTGTGGATGTCAGTAAGAACAGGCAAGCACAATTATGGGGCACATGGTCTACATCATGTGAGACAAACTGGAGGTGAATTGACAGGAACCGTTAGATTCAAGGCAGGTTTTGTTCGATTGCTTCCTTGATGAGAAAAAAAAGAAAGCCATCACTATTCATCGGACGTACCCTGCCCTGGACGGATACGTCATCAAAGAGCTCTCACGGTTCCACATCCGGCCAGTGTCACATGACGCAATGTGGCACTCGTATGAGGTTAATACGTTATCAAAGGTTGCGAGGCACGACCGTAATATTAGAACATTAAAAAACAATGTTCGTGTGAGGTAATCAATGATGTCTAATAGTGATGGTATTATTATGCGTGAGTTATTCCAATGCTTGTTCCCAGCCATTGCGCTGACAAATATTGCATGTTTGATACCACACAGATGATGACAACGGGTGAAGAAACAAGCTATGGAAGATACCTATTTGATTGCGTAGGACCTCCATATCAACGTTGAACATGATGTAAAATGTATTTGTGTTCCTGTCTTATTTATTTAAGATATGTCCCTGCAAGTGAGGTAGACGGTGTGTCGTCAACTCGATGGAAAGTACGACCGCTTGGGCAACGGACGGTTGGAATTTGCATTCGAATTTGACATACGACGTGGATCAATCAAGTGGTACAATAGGTGTGAAGTGAAGGTTAAACAAGGTCACCATCAAACGACGAATGTTCAAAACTACGCCACTCCGCAAAAGTTATACACTTGCAATGGTTGTTATGAAATGTTATTATTATCGTTATCACCGTCATGATTAAGGGATTCTCGTGATATTAAATTTATAGGATTTTGAGGATTTTTAGGTGTTGACTTGTGGGTCTATTATGCAGGATTGTTTATTTTATAACCAACGAGTTGAATAGAATCTGTCGAAGTTTCTAGGTCGCCATTTGAGTATTGAAGAGAATTATGACCACTTTACAGTCAGACGACCGTTGTAGCATTGCTGTGCATGATCTTGTCTCCAAGACATGAGACTTATATCGACGTGTTTTGTCGCCAGTGTCTTGAAATTGTAACTTCATCAGCATTTTAAATGCAAACAGCCTAGCATTGTGGTTGTGTTTGGTTACTTGGAAGAATTACCAGTGCCAACCGTCATAGCACCATAAGATTGTATCGAGCACCAGTTCAACAACAAGGAACTACCGGGAAGACTAGGGGTAAGTTTCGCAATTCGCATTTCCCCCTTCTTCTCGACCGTCCAGATCATCGTCTCGCTATTGTTCTTCACCACGTACATTCATCGCGTGACACCTATCGACGCGTACCGCGTACCGACGGGCCGCCGCATTCGTTCCGCTTGACGTCTATCGACGTCTACCGTGTACAGTCTCGTCGCCGTATACGTTTGCTCAGCGCTTGACGCCTATCGACATAACACACTAATATTCCTCAGTCATTAAATGTAACATAGCTTAGTTTATTGAAATTTGAGAGCAATGTTGTTTTCTGTATGATTCAGCGCAAACGAGTATGTAACACAATAGTAAATTACATCTGGAAGTGCCGATGGACTAAAGTGGTTAAGTAGCACTTGCGGTTAATGGTTTCTCTTGTCTGGCAAATGATTAACATGATGTGTCAAAGTCGGTGCGTTATACCCATAAAACCATTAATTTCTCAAAACCGTTACTAACAATACCTTTACCATGGTGCGGAACAATTTTGAAAATTCCTCCTAAAATATGTCTCAGTTACATACAAAAAACAATGAGGTTATTAAGACTAATATAAGCATTGGTGCACACAACAGAAAGTAGTCAAAATAGTTATGATGTTATTTAATGCACTTTATACAATATTTCGTTTCATAGGCATGTTAACAGTATTGAGTTGCTTTGCTCCAGCATGTAGCATAGTCAATTTTTTAAAACGTTAATTTTGGCAAACGTTCTACATATTCAGTGTGACCATTTCCTGTACAGCCATCTGCATATATCTGACATGTGCTATCCAACTGTTGGTGTAATTCAAACATAATTTTCGTTCTTCTTTATTCTAAAGCCCAATTGATGGTCTAAAAGTATAATAACTCAATTATGTAGGTATATAACAGTATTATGAGATGGACATGCAAAGGACACGTGGGGAGCTAACAACAACCATCATTATCATGTTACAAACATTGGTTTACAATCATAATGAATATGCAATTCATATGTGACCAACATTTTTATATGTACGTCTCCGTTGACCTGCATCTGTCTCCCCCCTTTGATACACTCTGTAATAGATGAACATCGACATTTGTAACCAACCCATGATAGTGAGGTGTACCATACTGAACATTAACTACACTAACATATATTGGGTTGTCTATGACAAATTGGTATGTTTGACTCTCACAATATGTTGTTGTACGCTGCAGCGACCGCGGTGCATGGTATCGACTGCCTCTGCTCAAAGTCGTGTCCCCAGAATGTTCCATTCCACCCATGTTATCTTGATGTCAGTTCATTATTACAGACAGCTTGTATTGCATATCGTTAGTAATGCGTTATGAATGGCTAGAGGCAGTTAGCTTTAAGATTATTATATTTTCAGGTGAAAGAAGAATTATTTATTATAATGGTGTACTCAGGCACAATTAAAACATACATTATCAATTACATTACTTTATGTGGTGCCATTTTTACATAACCAACGTTGGTTGATAATATACAATAATATAACATAGTAGTACATGTATTGTATTATAAATAATATTTAGTTATAATAGTGTCTGTCTACAAGTTAAAGCACGACAGCCATGAGACGACCGTCATAGTTGTACATTGGTGGGTCACTCGGAAATTTCACGAAATCATCGCGCCAAAACTGCACAAGCCTGTTGTCTGCGGTTGTAACTGTGCGTTAATTTGGCGCCATAATGCATGCCCGCCTCCTTGCGATTAATGGACTAACTAGTGGTGTGCTGTTGGCTGTACTGCGGAAGTTTGGAACAGAGGCCGAATAGACGCCGTTGATGACAGTAGTAGAAAGACCACATATTCCACATGAAGTCAGCACGGTGGGTAGCTTAGAATATCTTGTACCAGCTGTTGTGCAAACGTGCCTCTTTGACGTAAGTGTGGAAGGCCGGTTTTGTGGCAGCCATCTTTCTTTGGAACCAAGACTGGAAGTGACGCCAGTGGGTAGGGTGAGGTGAGCAACCCCATGACCCAGGAATACTATAGAGGAACATCGGCGAAGTCGTGTCTCGGTGGACAGATAATACAAAATTTCACCAAACTGTTGGACAGTCGTGGTTAAGTTTAGCAGACAGTATACCAGCAGTATTTAACTGTGTAAGTTGGCTATGAAAAAGTATATAGACTTATCAAACAGAATGATAAATGACTGGAGCACGTTATCTATTGATTGTGTTAATACTAACAATGCGAATATATGCTGTAAAATAACATACAACCTTCAGACTTACTGTACTGAGAGCACGATGATACTACTTACTGTACTGAATGTACGATGGTACGACTTACTGTACTGAGTGTGCGATTGTACGACTTACTTTACTGAGTGTATGATGATACGACTTACTGTACTGAGTGTACGATGGTACGACTTACTGTACTGAGTGTACGATGGTACGACTTACTGTACTGAGTGTACGATGGTACGACTTACTGTACTGAGTGTACGATGGTACGACTGAGTGTACGGTGGTACGACTGAGTGTACGATGGTACGACTTACTGTACTGAGTGTACGATGGTACGACTTACTGTACTGAGTGTACGATGGTACGACTTATTGTACTTAGTGTGCGATTGTACGACTTACTGTACTGAGAGCACAATGATTCTACTTACTGTACTGAGTGTACGATGGTACGACTTACTGTACTGAGAGCACGATGATACGACTTACTGTACTGAGAATATGATGGTACGACTTACTGTACTGAGAGTACGATTATATGACTTACTGACTAAGTGTATGATGACACTACTTACTGTATTGAGTGTATGATGATACGACATAATGTACTGACTACTGAGTGTATGATGATACGACTTACTGTACTGAGTGTGTGATGATACGACTTACTGTACATACCGACATACCGGGGTAATAGTGCCAAAAAGTTAAATACCGCTGCACTGTAATGCGATTCATATATATATATCTGACATGTGCTATCCAACTTTTGGTGTTATTCAAACATAATTTTCGTTTTACTTTGTTCCAAAGCCCAATTGATGGTCTAAAAGTATAATAACTCAATTATGTAGGTATATAACAGTATTATGAGACGGCACATGCAAAGGACACGTGGGGAGCTAACAACAACCATCATTATCATGTTACAAACATTGGTTTACAATCATAATGAATATGCAATTCATATTTGACCATACACTCTGTAATAGATGAACATCGACATTTGTAACCAACCCATGATAGTGAGGTGTACCATACTGAACATTAACTACACTAACATATATTGGGTTGTCTATGACAAATTGCTGTTTGACTCTTACAATAAGTTGTTGTACGCTGCAGCGACCACGGTGCATGGCATCGACTGCCTCTGCTCAACGTCGTGGAGAGTGTGTACGTGGTAGGCCTGGCTGCTGTGGACGTCTATTGTGGTCTTCTACACTGGCTGTTTGGCCTCCAACACCGACTCCCATTTCTGCCCCTCATGCTCATGTCCACATACTGTGTAGTCGGCATCTCCTACTCCTGGCTCAAGTTTTACCGCACTTGTCTCTTTGACAGGAGACTGCACGTTGCAAAACAAGACTAGGAGGACAACACACGGGTGATAACTGTTAACGAAGACTACTGCCTTTTTCTCCGGGCAACGCCGGGTAACTCGGCTATTATTTTATGAAAAGAATGGCTTTTAAAACTTCCGTTATTTTAAGACATGATGACGCTAATTATACCATTTAAAAATGACGCCCGTCAAAGCTTATTACGCCTTTATCTCAAGAACCACATCACCTGGAGTCATAACGTTGATGTCAAAATATAGGTTTTCATGTGGAACGATTTCAAATGTGTTACTGGTAACTTTGTCTCACATTCACATACGTCATTTTAACAACTTAATGTATATCCAAGTGTGACACTATGTGCAAAGTCATTTCAAACATGACTTTATTTTATTATTATGATATCTACCCCTTATATCCACACCAATTATGTCCAAAAGGTTCACACATACTACTCACATCCACATCCGGTCAGTGCATGGAGGCCTGTCAGGTTTGTACAAATTGAAAACGAAAAAAGGTTTGAGGACGTAAAAGAGAGCTCCGAGCCTCAGTAGTGATGAGGAGTGCATCCATCTGCGGGCGTGCACAGTCATTGTGATTCACCGAGTCTTCTAGGCACTGAAGCAGATTCTGTACCAACCTCAGACTCCGATGTTAAAGAGAGCCTCAGTAGTGATGAGGAGTGCATCCATCTGCGGGCATGCACAGTCATTGTGATTCACCGAGTCTTCTAGGCACTGAAGCAGATTCTGTACCAACCTCAGACTCCGATGTTAAAGAGAGCCTCAGTGGTGATGAGGAGTGCATCCATCTGCGGGCATGCAAAGTCATTGTGATTCACCGAGTCTTCTAGGCACTGAAGCAGATTCTGTACCAACCTCAGACTCCGATGTTAAAGAGAGCCTCAGTAGTGATGAGGAGTGCATCCATCTGCGGGCATGCAAAGTCATTGTGATTCACCGAGTCTTCTAGTCACTGAAGCAGATTCTGTACCAACCTCAGACTCCGATGTTAAAGAGAGCCTCAGTAGTGATGAGGAGTGCATCCATCTGCGGGCGTGCACAGTCATTGTGATTCACCGAGTCTTCTAGGCACTGAAGCAGATTCTGTACTAACCTCAAACTGCCACTGTCCGACAGAGATGGGGCGGGATCATTCTACGTAATAAGCGATGCACAATGTTGAAATCAAGTCGCGGTCATGTTTAAAGCTAAACACTGATGTTGTGCGTGTGATCTTCCTTTCTCAAAATGTCAATTGAAGGAACGCAGTTTCTTGTTTGGAATAGGTTAATTGGCCTAATGGTCCACTACATATTTATTGATGCAACCCTTGTGCTGGTTATCTCCATCTTTTTTATCTGACGGAGGGAATCAATCTCTGCCACCACAAAATGTGTATCAATAAATAGGAGGTTTCCATCGGTAACCAAGAAAGGGCTGCACATCTCCTTCATAGTCGTGATTATAAAATAAACCGTGGCCGAATGCTTCCCAGAGAAGTCGAATTGATGTTCGATTGAACAGGTCTGCGATGAAATAATGTATAACGCGCATAAAGCTGTCCTATGGACTGGATACGATACTGCGCTATATATAAGAAGTTACTTTTTTGTTGTTTACAGGGTGTAGGACAGTCTAAGCACTCCCCATTCAAAACACTCTTTCGTATTTTCAACTTGTTTTTAAAACAACTGACATTGTCACATTTGAAACCGTGTTTGAATCCAAGCCCCGTTAAAACCTGTTTGGACGGTTAACATTCAATAGACACAGGTGAAACTTCGTGGCATGATCAAAAACCGATCAAGATTTTATGATAAAAACGATCAGTTTTGAACTTCGGCACATAATATCTTGAACTTAAGTTGAAACAATTCTATACTATTATGAACCTACTGCTTCTGTGGTTGAGTGTTTTGGGGTTACAATACCTGCCCTATAATAAGGTACGTAAGCTTAGCCATCGGTGTCTTAATATTTTCCGGTGATATTAATCGACTATGGTCTGACGAATCTAATGTTCTGAAACAGTATGTGAGCAGCTCTTTACTGAAACAACGATTGGACTCATTTATTGTGTACGTGTGTGTTGGGGCGCGCGCGTTCGTGCGTGCATGCGTGCGTGTGTAGTGTGTATCCAAGTGAAGGAAATGATGACGAAAAAATATATCATTATGAACACAAATGACTCGAAATCTTTGTTGGTGTAACAAATGGTGAAATCGTCCAGGTAACATTATTTTGCAACTAAATGTGTTGATAAGAAACGTAAAACAATTAAATACTAAAAGTTAGTTTCTCGATGTTCTGTGTGGAGAAGGTCAGTGTAGATTTATTCTGTGGTGAGGGCTACTAATTGGGTCAAGCAGTTTGATTGATGACGTCATGGGGTCAGTGTGACATGGGATGACCAGTGAGCAGAAAGAGCACATGTTCGTACAAATGCATTTGTTCGTACAAATGCATTAAAGTTGTGGCGCACGATGAAACAGTCGCGGGTCAAGCAGTTTAATTGATCACGTCAGGAGGTCAGTGTGACATGGTCGACCAGTCAGCAGCAGAAAGAGGTGACATTGTGTTGGTTGGGTTTGCGTATCCATTTCAGGACGTTGCAGCCTTGATGTATTGACATTGTACAGCAAGAAGATGTTGACCGGTAGTCGTCTGAGCCGCCCAGTATAGCACGTTGCGCCTCTGTATGATGCTAGTTCTCAACTTAGGGAGTTAGGTACGATGACCGACTGTTTGTAGATCAGTTGTTCCAGATTCTATTACGCAAATATTTAACTGATTCCGTGTCAGCAAAGAATGCACAACTAAAACGTACTTTTGTTTTACAAAAATACAAACTTAACTCTGAAAAGTAGGCGTAATAGACTGCGAAATAATGTTTGGATAATTTCGTACAGACGTATTAAAGTTGTGGCGCACGATGAATCAGTCGCGGGAATGGTTACAGTGTGTAACTGCTACCTCTTCGTAAACTTTTGGCACCTGTCAGTTGATTCAGCTGCTGTCACTGGTGTTCCGGCGTCTATGCTATGAATCCAATAACAAAGCACACATATTATATCTTTGATAGACCCTACCCGACCCAATTTCTAGCTGTCAAAGTACCATAAATTATATGTTTTCCAATATTGGTGTGACAAAAGTGTGGACGACAAAGCAGCAGATCAGTATTTCGCTGTTGTTCGAGCTCGGGTTGTTTTCACACGTGCGCGGAGATTGTGGAGCACCTCTGTGTTGTTTATAATGGTCCGTGACGTGGAGCCACTAGTTGTCGTTCTCACAACGCGAAAGCGAACGAGGGTTGCCTGTTGCGTCTGATATACCAAGTCTACCGCTTTGGCAGTAAAACTCACGCTTTTTCTTCATATTTATGATAATCTCCCTACCTACCATTATTAATTTTTTTCCGATTTTAAATAGGTTGACTTTCAAAAACATTATATAAAAGATACTTTTTTTAATCCAACTGTACTGTCTATAACCAATATTTCACGTAAAAATGCATTAAAATAAGTAGATATGCAAAACAATTTAACAATATTACGGCCACGCGATTCCCCTCCCCTGGCGACTGTATTGATGGGATTGTGCCCCCAGAATCTCATCTACGTCATGGAATTCGGTAGACCTACCGCTACTTGTGCGATATTACTTGGCACCTCTGGTTGCATGATTACGGGATGGAAGGTGAAAGTCGACTAAACATAATATAATATATATATATATTGTTTTAGCGGTCTCAAAATATGACTACCAAAAGTACTTAAATGTCTACTTGCACTGACCTATTTCGCTCAAGAACAGTGTTGAAGAGATGTAGGCCCAATCAGCTGAAGCGTTCGTGGTCAACATGACCTTTATCTTTGTAAAGCTCGTAATCCCGCTAAAAGGATCGTAATATGTAAACGACATTTTGTATTGTCCGTTTGGATGCACGAATTTTGATATTTGCTTAACTTGCTGTGGAAGGACCGGTGACCCGCTGTCCTGCGGTGCAAGACTTTTTAGTCAAGGAATAATGGAGTTAACCATACACAAACCAGCGAAACCTTGATGGAGAATACAGACAGTAAGAGAGGTCCTAGTGGTGAGCCCCCAGGCTGGATAGGACGACACATACTGGGGAAGAGCTTGGAGATGTTGGAAGTAACGCCAGAGCTGATGACGGCAGTATGCCCGACTGTGCGGGAGGTAAAACCAGCAACAAAAAGCTAAATGGGAAAATCCGTGTGGCAACATGGAACATCAGAAAAACGAGTCGTGGAACACTACAAATGGTAACATCAGAAGCAGAAAGATATGGGGTAGATATATTAGGGATTGCGGAACACAGGTTGGCCGGACAATGACACTTTCGCCCGGATTCAGGAGGAAAGTTTATATACTCAGGAGCAACTAAGTCAGGGATGAGGGGTGTTGCGTTCTATCTGTCAAAGAAAACTGAAAATGCACTATTAGGATACAATCCGGTCAATGACAGAATTATTACCATACGAATACGAGCAAAACCCACGAATATAACATGTATTCAAATGTATGCACCAACGAGCACTGCAGACGACGATGTAATAGAAACGTTTTATGATACACTGCAACGAACAGGGCGATTTCAATGCAAAAGTTGGCAGTTGTCAAAACGAAGAAGAAAATGGAAATATCGGGAAATATGGACTAGGCGAGAGAAATGGGAGAGGAGATAGACTTGTTGAGTTTATCATAGAGAATGAACTGATGATCACTAATACTTTCTTCAAACAACATCAAAGAAGACTGTACACTTGGACAACACCAGATGGTCGGAACAGAAATCAAATCGACTTTATACTGATACCAAAACGATGGAGGACGTCTGTGTTTAATGCAAAGACATTACCGGGAGCCGATTGTGGCTCTGACCATGAATTACTAAGCGCCAAGATTGCGATAAAATTAAGAAAGATGAAGAGAGGGAAAGAGATAGTGAGGCATGACGTCAGTGATATCAAAGAAGGATACCGAGTAGAGGTTATGAACCGTTTCGGAGTATTACAGACAGTGGCTGACGAGAAGGAACCAGAAGAGTTGGCAGTAGAAATTAGGAACATCATTGTGGAATCAGCTGACAAACACTTCACTAAAAAGAGGAGACAAAAACAACCATGGATAAGCAAAGACACACTGCAGATGATTGACGAAAGGAAAGAGTTAAAGAAGAACAAAGAAATGAGTGAGAATAATCATGAGAAATACAGAGAGAAGTGCAAGATGATTAAACGAATGTGTAAGGAAGACAAGAAGAAATATCTAGAGAAGAAATACGAAAAGATAGAACTATGTATGAGAAGGAACGATAGTCGCAGTACGTTCGAGGAAATCAAGTCTATGACACAGTCTTTCAAACCTAGACTTGGCGTTATTAAAGATGAAACGGGAATGACTCTGACAGAAAGCGATGACATACTTGAAAGATGGAAGCAATAATGTGAAAGCATGTTTAAGAAAGAAGAAACAGAAGAGGTAGACATGGATGAAGGCAGAGAGAGGACAGAACCAGAAGATGAACTTGAGCCTTTGCGTTCAGAGGTGGAGTGGGCAATAAAAAGTCTAAAAGACGGAAAATCACATGGCACTGATAACATCACTGCAGAGCTAATAAGAGCAAGTGGAGAAGCAGGCGTGGATATCTATCACACACTATGCACGAAAATATGGAGAAGTGGAACATGGCCCATGGACTGGAAACGAGCCATCCTTATACAAATACCGAAAAAGGTGACATATACAAGAATGCTCAAACCACAGGACTATATCCCCCATCAGCCATGCGAGCAAAATTATGCTAAAAATCATAATGAAGAGAATCACAACAAAATTAGAATGTGAAGTCAAGAGAACACAAGCTGGTTTCCGGACTGGAAGAGGAACAAGAGATCACATTTTCAACCTGAAGATGTAAATTCAGAAATGCAGAGAATTCAACCATGACCTTAGGATCTGTTTCATAGATTATTCAAAAGCTTTTGATAATGTTAGTCATCAACAACTCTGGAAAACCTTGATACACATGGGATTTAACCAGAAAATTACATCACTTATCCAAAATTTATATGTTGGACAGCAGTATGCAGTGAGATTAGAGTGTGGTACCACAGATTGGTTCCCATTCAGCAAGGGAGTGAGACAGGGGTGCATTTTGTCCCCCCGCCTATTCAGTCTATACAGAGAGAATATCATGAGAGAAGTCGAGACTGACACGAGAAGCAAGTATTTTAATGGACTGAAAGTGAATGGACAGGAGATAGTGAATTGAGATATGCCGATGACACAGCGTTAATATCCGATACAAAAGAGGGATTGGATAAACTGATAACTACTGTTAAAGAACACAGCGAGATGAAAGGATTGAAACTAAACGTAAAGAAGACTAAGATTATGGATGTGAAGGGATGTCGAGAACCATCAGAAGTCACAGTAGATGGCGAGGAAATAGAACGAGTGGAAAGTTTTGAATATCTGGGGTCACTGATAGAAGCGGATGGCGATGGGACGAAAGAGATCAAGCGGAGGTTGGCAATGGCGAGTGAAAAGTTGACGGAGATGAAGAAGGTGTGGAAAGCAACGAACAAAGATATGAAACTACGAATTATCCGAGTCTGCATATTTCCAACGGCTACATATGAATGCGAAACCTGGACTCTTAATAAGAACATTACTAAACGTATAAATGCATTTGAAAACAAGTGTTATAGAAAGATATTACGAGTTTCGTGGACTGAACGCAGAACTAACGAATCCATCGCAGATGAGCTTGGTGTTATACCCGGGACTTTATTGAACTTTGTAAAGAAACAGAAACTAAGTTTTTTCGGCCAAGTGAAACGGCATCAGTCTCTAGAGAGACTAATGATGGAAGGAAAAGTGGAAGCCAATAGAAGCAGAGGAAGACCTAGGAGACAATGGGGGAAGGACATAGAGGAATGGATGGGAGCCGACGTCTGGCGAGTGGGGAGACTGGCAAACGAAATAGCTGTCTATAGACAATCCATCAAGGCTGCAACGTCCGGAAATGGATAAGCAAACACAAGAAGCTTAACTTAAATAAATAGTATAATAACAGAACAAAACATCTGTCCTAAAATTTCAGTGCAGCAGGCAACACAAATATACTTGTAGTACGCCTGACACGCTGATCCATGGAGGCATGGGGGCACGTGCCCCCTAGACCTTTCCGAATGTGCCCCGTTACGTGCCCCCAGACGTTCTGAAATTATGAATGATATTTCCAGCACCTTGCCATCTCCCCGTTTTTCGATGTTAGGATCCGACAGCGCGACGGCGGTGTCGTGCTGAAGCTCCGTCGAAAATTCTTAAACACTATCACCCCTTCCCCGTCTTCCTATGTCAGTCAGGGTCCGACAGCGGAATCATGCTGAAGCAATGGCGGCTCAGTGGTTTCTCACAAGCCTCAGAGGGTTACACTTGGAGGTTTGGGATCCCCCTAGACTACCCTCCCTTGATCGGCCCCTGCGCCCTACTCGCGTTCACACAATGTGATGTCTTCCACTTGGTCTTTTGGCCTCTGCAACTCGTCTCATCAGGGGCGTGTCCAAAGAGGATAGTCTGGTGGACACACCAACCTCCAATGGCGGCCGAACGAAATGGTATATAAAATCTTTCGCCGCCGCGTAGGCGTAACTTCAGCTTACTGTAACCTCAACGGGGGCACATTTCCAAGGGTCTAGGAGATACGGTCACGGTCTGGAGACACGACGAATTCAAGAGGTCTAGCGGGTACGTGTCCCCATCTCCCCCTATAAACGCATATGCTCGGTGGTATCGTAAGGTTTAACCGCTGTATTAATTTGGTGTTTCTTCATAATCCGATTAAAATCGTATTTCACTGCTGGGTCTGTTGTGGTGGCTAAGGAAACAAAGAAACAACTTGTACCACAGAAAATGGCTGAGAAAATATAATTAAAAACGCTAACAAACGGTTACCACAAACATACGGGTTGCTGTGCAACGCAAACTCGACTAGTGTTCCTTGGTCGGCGACCAGCGACCTGGACAACGTTGGATTTTGTGACGTCATGCTTTACATCTTAACAGCGCTGTCCGTGTCTTCGACAATGTTATTTGAGTAAACACCTGGAATAATAATTACTATAGATTTTAGTCACAAAATGGTTAGTTGGATACCAGCTCAAAATGCCTTTTGTATCCTCTTAACAGTAACACAATAATATAACAAATAATATATTGCATTAAAGGTAATCAATATTTTGAAAGCTGTACCGTAGAGTGTTGAACTGGCAATTGTCTCCGCACACAACCGTAAATAAAAAATCTACCTAGTACGCTAAGTGTCACCACAGTCGCTCGTATAACTGGTAAATAGTCCCTGTCTCAGAGGGTAGCGCCACTAGTGTAGTCATGCTAACTGCCTAGTCGGTATGACTGGGTTCCTCGCGGAAAAAAATGGATATACAACCTACATTAACCTTTGCGCAATATAGATATGCTCGCCAAGCCTTTTAATTACTTTTTTTTTCTATGCTTGATACAAGTTGCTCCTTAAATCGGCTGAGAGATTGTGTTCGTAACATATGCCATTGGCTGATTGAGAACAAATTGAAGTGAAATGCTGATAAAACTGAAGTTCTTATTATTGGCACACGCAGGCAGTGTCATTTAAGAACAGTCATTTCCCTACATGTATCCTAAGCCAGTATGTCACACCTACACTTTCAGCACGAAATCTCTATAAAGCAACCGCAGTCGATCCCTTATCTCCCCCGGGCTCTCTGTAATGCTCAGTCCTGTCCACTCTACGATATTACCAGTTCACCTCTTCTTTGTCTTCCACGTTCTCCATTCGTTGAGCTTTACTCTATCGTTTTGGAGCGGCCGGTCAACCGCATGACATGACTGTGGTGTATCTTATTTATATTATATAATTGAATACGACGTGCGTTCTAATTTAAATGTACTCTGTCTCTTTGTGATCGACAAACCGCATGTATGCCTGCTGATCACAAAAATAGCAAATAAACGTTTGTTCAGCCAACTGTACGTAAGACGAATACATATCTAGGTCGGCAACTTGGTACCATATTTTGATGCTGTATTACATCATTGGTACCTGTGTTTAGAAACACCGTCTATGTCTTCAAATGGACAACCGTAACGTTGATGAAATTAACGAATTGCCATGTCACGAGCGCACAGCCATACTTGCGAACGAGAGAGTGCCCTGTTGAACAGGAAATGTCCGGGAACTAATGGCTCCCTGGATCACAAAACAAATGGTTATCTTTACGATGATATAGAAAAACATTTCCGCTGCTGGAAATCCACGTGCAACTCCGTCGTGGCCGGTCCCAAGCCCGGATGAGAAAGGCGTGGGGCTAGCACCCCACCTCGTAAAAAACAAAAACTACTTGCTACAGAAACGTTGACAACATAATTTATAGAGAACACATGCCTGGAAGAGGAAGGGTCTTCATCTCGAGGACCTATGATGCCATTTGGTGAACGCCGGGAGACCACGGAAGCTACAGAGCCATTCTTTCGATCAAGCACATTAATGTGGGAACATGGAACGTGAGGACCATGTACGATACAAGAAAGACAGCGCAAGAAGCAGCGGAAATTAACAACTACAACCTTGCACTGCTGGGAATCAGTGAGACAAGATGAACACAGTCAGGACAGAGAAGGATACCTACATGAGATATGTTACTGTTCTCGGGACATGAAGAAGACGATGCCCTCCACACTAAAGGTGTAGCACTCATGTTATCAAGAGCGGCACAGAGGGCGCGCATGGACCGAGAATCATCATGGCATCCTTCAGAACAAAGAAAACGAAAATCAAATGAATGTCATCCAGTGCTACGCACCAACGAACGACAGTGATGAAGAAACTAAAGACCAGTTCTACAGCAGACTACAAACCATCCTGGACAAGTGCCAAGAGAAGGATGTGACCATCCTTATGGGAGATTTCAATGCGAAGATTGGAATGGACAACAACGGAAATGAAGAAATGATGGGAAGCTATGGTGTTGGAGAGATGAACGAGAATGGAGAGAGATTTGAGGACACGTGTGCACTGAACAAGATTGTCATCGGGGGCAGCAGTTTCACACACAAACGGATACACAAGACTACATGGGTATCACCCGACCACGTGACAGAGAACCAGGTAGATCACATCCGCATAGGCAACATATTCAGGAGGTCACTTGAAGATGTAAGAGTGAAGAGGGGAGCTGACGTCGCATCCGACCAACGCCTGCTGGTTGCTAGACTGAAACTCAAGCTGAATAGAAATTGGATGGAGACAGCAACAAAAAGACGAAAGTACATTGTCGGCCCCCTGAAAGATCCACAGACAAGAGAGGAATACAAGCTGAACCTTGTTAACAAATTCCAAGTGTTACAAGAGCTACATGATGAAGAATCCGACCTGAACAGCCAGTGGCAGAACATCAGAAAGACACTGACATCAACTTGCCAAGAAGTGGTTGGCCTGAAGGAACAGCAACAGAAAGATTGGATCACAGCAGAAACCTTGCGCATGTTCCAAGTGCGCTCACAACAATAATTTCATAATCGTGATAACGAAATAAGAAAAAGAGGTGTTTGTTTATTTTACCCGACGAAGTGGTTGGGGACGTCTGCGATATGGTAAATAACCTTTGTGCAGTGCTTGTAAATTTCCTGAAACGTACGTTGTAGAGTTCCTTCAATAAAGTCCTTGCGTCGTATGGCTCCAAGAAGTGATTATGCCAATTGTTACGAACATGCCACTCCACCGTTCGAGACCTTAACATGACAGTAGAGCATTTGACCTTACATTGTGTAATACGATTCACATGGTTAAACACCACGAGGTGGGATTCTGGGTAGTCACCAGATGGAGTACCGGTTAATTCACCAGTGAATACGCTATTGTGTTGTGTAACTTGTTGTTGGGCAAATAACACCTTACAAGGTGTGCTGGTAGTGTATTGAACAAAAGGACGATGAAGGTAAGCATGCACGCACGCACACGTATACGCACAACACGCGCGCGCGCACACACACAGGCACGCACGCACGCACACACACGCACACACACATACAGACACACACACACGCACACACACACACACACACACACACACACACACACACACACACACACACACCACACACAATCAGACGGACGACAGACACACATAAAGACACACACACACACACACAAACACAAACACAAACACACACACACACACACACACACACACACATACATATACAGACACACATACAGACACACATACAGACACACATACATTTTATATAACCGATTGCTATATATATAATGGTACTATTTGTTTTTAAGTAGTAATTTTTTAATTAAATATTGTGAGCCTAGAAGTTGTGAATGAAACACGAAGTGTTTAGTGAAGTATGTGTGATATTGCTCCCTGAGGAGTTTGCCCTTTTATGGAGAATGTTACGCTGTTCACGTGAACAAACTGTTTCAGCATACGTCTAAACATACATCAAAATTACTGTATATATATATATATATATATATATATATATATGTGTGTGTGTGTGTGTGTGTTTGTGTGCGTGTGTGCGTGTGTGCGTGTGTGCGTGTGTGCGTGTGTGCGCGTGTGCGCGTGTGCGCGTGTGTGCGTGTGTGCGTGTGTGCGCGGGTGCGCGTGTGCGTGTGTGTCACAGGAGTCGGAAAAACATTTTCAAGAAAGATGTAGAGCTGCATAATAACGTTTAATGGGAGCACGATGATTTTCGTTTGTTGTCAACAATTTATATAATTATTTTCTTGTACAGTTTTGCAACTCATTTCTTCCGTTCGCAGAAGAGACGTCGGCTGAAGACAAGCGGCGGTCTTTAGAAACAGAAAGGACTCTTGTAGGCCCGGCAGCGCGCGTCGCCGTTCGCCGAACAGTAACACGAGCAGCACTTCCTCAGGATGCACTTCGGCTTGACGGCGAACGGCTTGTTGCAGCCGGCGACGCAAGTGCAGACTCCATTCGGGCAAGATCTCATGCAAGATTTCTCTGGAAATTGAAAACTAGTGTTAGAGTCTTTGCCATTACGATCTTGTTTCGGTGAGTTATACAACCGACTTTGACAGCGTTTAACTAGACAGACCTCGGTCCTTGTGGATGTACCTGTAACTCTGAGTAAATCAATGTTGTCCTTGTGGATGTACCTGTAACTCTGAGTAAATCAATGTTGTCCTTGTGGATGTACCTGTAACTCTGAGTAAATCAATGTTGTCCTTGTGGATGTACCTGTAACTCTGAGTAAATCAATGTTGTCCTTGTGGGTGTACCTGTAACTCTGAGTAAATCAATGTTGCACCGATGGTCATGTGACTGCCTTGAATTGAAAAAAGCGTTTTGGAATGTTCAATGCGTTTTCAAAATGCTCGCGAAATGTGACGTTATACTACCAATTACCGACAGGAACTTGAAATAACTTAACGTGCACAGTGTCACTGTCAGATGCAATCAATAAACGTGGTTATTCAATTACAGCGAAATGTTTGGCATATCACAACGTTACAGTAGGATAGTGCAATTGTGGCTTGACCCACGTACAACGTATAGTGTCGTTTCCCAACGTCAGCATGATACACACAAACGATATAATGTACAGTTTATTAATTCATGTACTGAATCTACTAATACTAGTTGCATTGTCGCACAAGTAAGATTTATATAAAGAAGCATTTAAGTGTAATTTCAAATTGTACATATATCTTTAAAAGAGCACAGTTTCATGAAAGAATATTCCTATTATATCTACTTTGATTCATATCCATAAATTTACACGTAGTAATGTTGGTACTAGTTGGTGTTTATGTTGCTGAAACGATTGTTTGGAAAATGTTGACAACTTAATTCTGCTTATCGATCTCGGAGACTAACCAACCCTTTGTTTTGATGCGCCTCTGAGCTTGGTTCTCATGGATGTAAGCTTATTATTATTATTGTAAGTCAGTTGTGTTTATAATATATATATATGTGTGTGTATATATATATATATATATACATATATATATATACATAATATACATATATATATATATATATACATAATATATATATATATATATATATATATAATATTATATACAATATTATTCACATACCTCGCCACACTGCACCCATCGAATACGAGTCAATACAATCTAACGTTTTGCAACTACCATCAACAATATCACTTCTGAAAATTAGTTTACTCAGAATTTATTTTCAAAGTGGCCACATATTTTTTCCATCAAGACACGCCCCGGATCCTTAACCAGTAAGCGACTAATAATAATAATAATAATTTTACTGCATTTCTCTGCGCCATAAATCTGGCAATTATTACCATTCAGAGCCGCATTACAATTTATGTAATGTTAGCTGTTATGATTCTTAAAACATTAAAATATACATCAATAATAAATATATAAGGATAGTAATAATAAAGACAGTTAATATTACTGAAAACGAGAAGTTAAGAAAAAGTAATAATGAATCTAAATATGCCATAAGCATCAAATAATATAATATAGCTGCCCTGCGTATACCTTTTTCGAACGTAATCTCAGTATCTCTTGAGATCGAGGAGACCGTAATGTAGGTCGTGTGTGAGTACATATATCCTAACGAGTATGCCAATTCTTGTTGGCAATGTTTGCTACGATACTAGTGGGGGCCAAGGAACTAGGGTTGGCTCCCGTAGGCATGGGGTGTTAATTTATGGCAACATTTATTAGTGCATGTTCACGTGTCTTAGCAATAAGAAAACATATGTTGTCATTAAAAAAACAATCAACGTGATTAACAGCAGTGTGTTACATAATCATATCATGTTGGGTGTTTACTCAATTGTATTGGAACGAGGACGGGCATAAATCTTTCATGGCTAATATGGTGTGAGTTTAACGATTAATACAGATATGAAAGCAATTAACAGTCATGTCATTGGCCACAGAGCGTTGATTCTGAAGCATTGAACCTTTTGATTTCTGCACACCAGAATATATAATATTCAAGCATACATTATACTCAACCTGTACACACCTTTATGTCCATAACCATGATAGCTCTTAAGAAAATAACATGTACTATAATGTATGTGCATAAGATCGGCCCACACAGAGAATCTGCATAAAACGTTTTATATGATGTTCTGTAGTTAATTTATAGTTATTATTAATATTGTACTTAGTGGTATTATTGGTATGAACGTAAAACATCTTATGTTGTTATTATGAGAAATACATAAAGGTGTCTTGCTGACAACTACTACTTATTTTGCTACTGCTACTGCTACCGCTACCGCTACTGCTACAGCTACCACTTCCATTACTACTATTGTGCTACGTGTGTTACTTGTATGAGTTTTGAACCCGTTCATAAGCTCATAAGCCATAGCACAGATGGTGACATTAACAAATATGTATTCATATCCTCTCATTTCGTGTACATGCCAGTGCAATTGGCAAGCTACACTTGTTCCATTTATGAATCCACGCGATCTGCCGTTGTTCAGATGTGTACAACACCCTTTACCTCTCCTTCGACCGATGGTACATCCACGCTGTGGCTGCGCCGTTTCCATAATCCATATGTATCCTTTGTTTTCAGGCACATCAACATATTGTAGAACCTTAATTCGTCAAAGCTTCTGTTCGTCTGCCTTTCCAAACCACACACGTGTACCTTTCAGGCATAACCTGATATGTGGTACATGCAACTCGAACACCGTATATTACACTAGTGATTGCCGAACATTATAATACTCATTTCTAATTCGTTGACTCCCCGTCTATAGCTAAATGTGTCGCCAGTCGGTCAACCATTTCTCCATCCACTTAATCTTAATGATACATACGTAATGTTTTGTTGTTGATGTAACGATGCCTGGTGAGAATTGTATCGAACAATTTGTGAAAATATACGTACACCTCTTCTACTTAGTTAATAATTTATTGTAAAAAATACTACACCTATAAAGAATGACAGCAATATATTAAGAACCGTTTTTCAGACAACTTTATAATTTAGCAGCTTAAGCTTATATGTTGGACGTGTTTGGGAAAAGTGCAGTCATAGGCCCCAAAATGCACACCCTTTCCAAATCAACCAGGCTACGGGCCGCTATGGTGACACATTAATTGTTCTAATCAAATATACTGATGTTATACTCAACGAAACATATATTTGAAATTTGATGGCATTTTGAATTGTTCATATTTACTAATATTGTAATCCATTGTATGATGTTGATAAAAAAATGTTTTTAAATGTTATAATTACTGCGTAGTTTCAGGCAGAAAACTCAGTGACATTTAAGGTATTCTTCTGAAAGCGGTACTAGGGAAACTAATGAAACTCATGGTTACAATACAAATAACAATTATACAAATGCAATAATTGTAATTTCACATTCAGCACAAAACATAATCATTTTATTCTTATTTAGCCTTATTCGCGTTGCTTATTATTTAACCATTTTTAATAAAAATTATTTCATCATTCCGATTATGTGGTGATGATTTTTTTACATTAAATAATTACATGCTTTTTGTCGATTTTAATTAATAAGCTAGATTGTGTAAATGTACTGTGGCTACATGATTTTACTTTATAATTTCTACTGAACGTAATCTTACTGCATCAGAATTATGTCGTCATTATTCTTACTTGGTGTTTCAATTTGTTCTGTCGACTTATGTTTAGGTTTGCTATAATCGTAAAGTTTTGTAAGTTTATAATACTATACCTGCGTCTAAATTGTCCATATTGCTTCTTTTAACAGAAGTTACATGTTAGTCTTAACCCCAGGCCTGCCATTAGCCGCAATATGAGATTTGCTACAATTAATATTCGTTCTATTCTTTTTTCTATTGTTGGCATGACAGCGTCTTTGAATGATTTGCTACTATGGAAACTTGGCTCAGATCAGGCGATACTGTTGTATGTCTTGCTGATATAAATCCTCCAGGAAATGCTTTCTTTCACCAACCACGGTTAGCTGGAAAAGGTGGTGGATTGGGAAGTTCTTGTATCGAATAATTTTTTTAGTTAACGTACATTCCGTCCCTTTGTATTCTAATTTCCAGTCAATGTGTGTTGGCATTTCCGATTGTTTTTATCAGGCTATTCCATCTGCCTGTATACTCCATCAGGATATTCCTTTAATTTCTTCGAAAAAAAATAAAAGTAGCTGCTTGCTAAAGTTAATTTTTGTCATTAAAAGTATGTATATTTTATAAATTAATCTTCATATGCATGCATCTACAACACTAAGTACTTATTTATGTGGTATACTGTCCTTAATTGCATCTTCGTTGCCTAAGACAAATTGACACAACCTGTGCGCGGTCAAGCGTAAACATTACAATCCTTAAAATTCATTTGTATGCTAGATGGAAAATCTGATAAAAAATGATTGCTGTCGTCAACACCAACGCCCGTGTCCGTGTAGCGCTAGCAATAAATAATGCCGTGTATATAGTGTGTATATAGAACTGGCAGCAACGGTCAGAAGTCGCCAATCAAAACGGTCACGCTCGAACCGCTCGCCTTAATGGGTATCTCCGCAGAAACTTGGAGAGTCCGTATTGGCTCTTTCCATGCGGGTGCGCTACGGCGAACAAATGGCCGCGCTGACAGAGACTTGCGAAGGCGAACCATGCGAAATCGATCGTCGGGTGGATGGAGCCATGCGGCCCCCTCGCCGCCCTGCTCTGCCTTCACGTCGCTGTTGTTCGAGGGGGGATTGAGCCAAGCCCTGGTCCTGTCACCCCAGCAACAAACACTGCCACACCGACGGATGACGCCACGGGTTCACTTGGGGTGAAACAGCAATCCCAAACCCACGCCTAGAGCAAACACCTCACACATCCTACCTGCACTATAAGATATTAAAAGCAGGAGACATTCCGCTAAACCCGGGACTCACAGAGAATGGTTGCCATGTTTGCAGCTAGACAGTGGACTCACAACATGGTCTACAATGTGACACTTGTGATGTTTGGTTGCACCCCGGCTGTGTTAACGTTAACCAACAGGAACTTTGTGCATTTGAAACGTATGATATCCCCTTTATGTGTCCAAAGTGTGAATAGGAGGAAAATGACAACAATGACATCAATAACAATGAATGTGACGTATTTAGTGGCGGCGATAGATTCTCAAATATTGATGTGGGTGGAGATATACAAACAGTACTAGACCCTCCCACTGTCGCTGGTCTATCTTTTGCTCATATTAATGTAAACGGTATCGATGTCGAGGGACGGATAGATGAAATGAGACATTTTTTTCAACGAAAGCCTTTCGATAGTATTGGCATTATTGAAACAAAACTGACAATTGATATGCCCACTAGCAAGTTTGACATTGGTGGATATGAATTATCCCGAGCTGGTAGAAGAAAGCGAGTAAAAAGCCAGGAGGGGGCTGTGCTCTTTATATTAGAGACAACGTAACCTTTGAAGAAAAAAAAGATTTTATACCACAAGATCTGGAAGGCATTTGTGGAATAGTCACATTAAAAAACAAACATAAGATTATCATTTCAAGCATATACAGACCTCTAAATGAAAAGATTAACTGGTTTAATAAAATGGATCAGCTACTAAATAACTTTAGTTATATACTAAGCTGGAGTTCATCTTAAATAAATAGTGATCTTAACTGTGATTTATTAAAACAACCATTAGAAAATCACACTAAGCACTTTGCTCAAACATGTCGCATGCACCTACATAGATTCTTAGAATAGTGGAAATGAGAAATTTCAAAAACGTGGATAAGGAAATTAAAGATGATATTAAAATGAAACATTATTTTGAAAAATAGCACATTCTAAAGGATTAGAAATATTTAGGCAAATGTATAGGCACTTCAGGAATGACGTTTCGAATTCTCTCAAGACTACAAAGCGGGACTACTACACTGGTCTAATCCTGGAAAATAACAAGAAACCAAAATTAATGTGGAAATGCATGAGAGAACTCTTGCCAGGAAAATCCAAGTCCGGCCCCAAAGGTGTACTTGGTGAAGGTCAAATAATTACTGATCTCAAATGTAAGGCCAATGCATTCACAAAGTATCTTACATTCATTGGTCAAGAATTGGCAAGTAGGCTTTCACCAGCTGCTTCATTCACTCCACCTGAATCACCCGAAATACCTGCTTTTACTTTCCCTACTGTTACACCTGATTTTATAGAACAACAATTAAGGAATATGCCTGAAAATAAACCTGTTGGTCTGGACAGACTGGCCGGCAGACAACTACGAGTAGCAGCACCAGTCATATCACAACCACTCGCTTTCATTCTAAATCTCTCTCTGAAATCTGGCAAGTTTATCACAGAATGGAAATGTGCAAAGATGCTACCACTTTACAAATCAGGTCCATCAAGGAAACTAACAACTACAGACCGATCTCAATACCCATTTTATCTAAACTACTTGAACGTTTTGTTTATAGTTTTTTTTACAGAATATTTGGAAGAGCATAAACTTCTCACGAATGCCCAATCAGGTTTCAGAAAATTGCACTCCACTGTATCTTCACCGCTAAATGTTACAAATCGATGGTTAGAAACCATCGATAAAGGACTTGTAACGGGAGTAGTGTTCATTGATCTCCGGAAGGCCTTTGACACCATGGGACTGGTATTCTGCTGGCCAAACTTAAATGATTTGGGGTTACACACATTGAACATAACTGGTTCTGGAGCTACCTCACTAGTAGATCACAGTAAGTTTCTGTGGATGGCCACCTGTCTGATTCTTTGTCTGTCAATATTACGGTGTCCCAAGGGTCAATCTTGGGCCCCCTGTTGTTTCTGCTACACCTAAATGATCTGCCTACAGTCAGCGAATCCTGCAATACAAACATGTTTGCAGACGACATTGAAATTTATTCAGCTGCAAAACCAGGGTGTTCGGTTCAATTAGAATCCAATATACACAGTGATTTATGCAAAGTCAAACAGTATTTTGATATCAACAAACTTATTATTTATGTACAGAAATGTCAATTGATGCTAATTGGCACTCATCAATCCATTGCCAAGATGGCTGATGTTAGAATTCATATCAACAATGAACCACTTAAACATGTATTGGTAGCAATTGTTGGGGTTATGTTCTAGTTAGACTTCCTGTTCTGAACAAAATTCACATGCCGTGACATAGGTGCATTTGAGTAGGCATATTTTCATGTGTGATTGTAGAAGGTGTTGACTGTAAAATGGTGGATTTCTAGATGATTTTAATAAGCGGAAGAATATTTGGCAGCAATTTGCCTGTGTGACCTGTTTGCGGAGTAATTCTTGCCGGCATTTGTTAATATTGACGGGTGTCACACATACAGGCATTTTACGATAGCTAGAAGTATGCAATTAAAAAAAAATCTATCAGCATGTCAATGAGATGATGGTAACAGCAGGTGAGAAGTTTAAGATATTGTATAGGTCACGTTTTCTTATAATCAGACATGTGATCTGTCCGCATGCCTTAGTGTATTACATTGGGTCTCAAACGTACTTGCGCCATTACCCCTTTTTGACAACATTTGTCCAAACCGACCAAACATGTTACCTGGTTTTTTATACAGGGAAGGTTTGCAAATTCTGTGATGGACAGTATCCGTCGCTATAGAAATTTCACAAAGTTTTACAGCACTTTTCTCCCCAAAACAGCTTATCATGGCCCAGACAAAAAGTATAAATAGCTGACCCGAACAGTGCGAGGTGTATCTTTGTTTGCTATTTGTAAAGAGACAATACAATTAACGATGTCTCCACCATTGCTTATGTTTCTAGTAAATCGTGTGTGACTAACTGTACATTTTAGTGCATGCAACATAAAGACACACACGGTCATAGGCCGACCTCCTGAAATTACCAAATGACCCCCGTATCTAGTCTTGTATTGTATAATAATTTGTGATAACCATTTATTTTATAACGTAATACATCTTGAATTTTAAAAACTTCAGTGAGTCCAATGAGATATAGCGTCAGGCCATTTGACGACATATTAGAAAGTAATTCGTAAATCCCATTGAGCCTCTAAACTATATCAATTGATACAGAACTTTGATAGAGATATGTTATCTGGTTGAAATGCTTCAGAAAATTCAACTTCAGTAAAACATTTACAATCATTTGTATTAAGTGAAAATGGAGAATCATCATACGTTTCATTTTAAATGTTTTGGCTTCAATGAATATTGTTTTTAAGTCAACGTTTTTTGTTTGGATCCGGCTAATATTAATAGATTAAGCCATTTAAAAATGTGTTAGGGTGCATTAAAGTGATCCACCTTTCAATGTTAGTTGACATGTTAAAACTGACAAGACTTTCAAAAATAAGTACATATATATTACTAGAGTATAAATGCATATCATAATATACATCATAAGTACATATCAGTTGAACAGTTGATTAAAAAGTACATATAAAACATGCTAAACACCATTGATTGCAAGTGATTGAGTAATTACTGCCATTGACAGTGATAACATGATATATATATATATATATATATAATCTCTGTTAACATGACAATCATACTATATGCCACTTTGAACGTTTAAAGGCAACTTTGAACGACCCCGCGCGCGTCTTCGGCAACTTCATTTGTGATTGTTTTTTGTTTGTGCGTGCGTGGCTGTGTGCGCCGAGCTGGACTTTGGCTATGCGGCTTTGACAATGGCGCTAGCCGTCACGATTCAGTTGTCTGGGCGATAATTCACCATGTACGAACACTTCTGAATAAATGTCTCTTCGGGACTTCGTGCAACGTTTTCACGGCGTTGTAATCACAGTACATAGATGCACTACACTCTTACCTAAATGTTTCTACAAATGTTGAGAGCGAGTCAATTCAACTGCCGTGTTAAAACAAGTGTATTTCCTCAACCCAAAACAATTCACATTACCAGCTAGTGACCATTACACAATATTTGTATGTATGTTCCTTAGATTGTTTGTGACTGTACGGTAACACTGACTAGCATATCATGGCATAGAACTTGTAACGTTCAAACAATTGCACAGTTGCTTGGCTATCAACTGGACGTGCTATATATATGTTTACTCTTTGATGTTGAGCTTAACGTTTGTACCCGAACTTATTAAATTAGTGCTAGTTTAAGACTAATAGAAACCAACGGACAGGAGGTGGAGTTGCACTGTATATAAATAAGTCCCTAAAGCATAAACCCCTACCTACTATATCAAAGTGTATAGATAATTGTGCAGAAGTTATTTGTTCAG
The DNA here is from genome assembly GCA_963995525.1 of Escarpia spicata. Taxonomy (NCBI): domain Eukaryota; kingdom Metazoa; phylum Annelida; class Polychaeta; order Sabellida; family Siboglinidae; genus Escarpia; species Escarpia spicata. The sequence goes on from OZ023215.1 coordinate 34,997,759, forward strand.
AAATTACTACTAGTATTGGTAAAAACATAATAGTTGCATCTATTTACCAAATACAGATCTAGGTTTACTGAATGAACATATAGATCACATATTTAATAACTGCAATGACAAAATAGTATACTTGTGTGGAGATTTTAATGTAGACCTCTTGCAATATGAAAATCATGCTGCTTCAAACAATTTTATTGATCATTTGTATAGTTATGGTTTACATCACTTAATAACAAGGCCTATAAGGATAACTACGAATAGTGCAACACTTATTGACCATATATTTACAACTGAGCTACACAGGTCCACAATTAGTGGCTTACTTATAAATGATCTAAGCGACCACTTACCTGTCTTCCAAATTTGTGACTATACGACTAACTTTCACCAAACTGTAAACCAGTCTTTTCAAACAAGATCATTTGACGGAGAACAATTACAGACATTTATTAATACCTTAGAAATTATGAAATGGGATGAAGTTTTGAACAATGAAGTTGTTAATTCAAGCTATAATACATTTATTGAATTGTTCAAAAATACTTATGATGTTTGTTTTCCTGCTAAAACTATTTCTCGAAAGAATAAAAGGTGGCACAAACCATGGATAACTTCAGAACAAAAAAATGCATGTAAAAAAAAGAACATACTATATAAACGTTTCCTCAAAACAAGAAGTGATACTGCTGAAGTTAGATATAAAACATATAAAAAATAAACTCACATCTATCATGAGACAGTGTGAGAAGGAGTATTACTCTAACCTACTAGAAGAAAATAAGCAAAATATGAAAGAAACATGGACAATAATTAATACATTGTTGAATAAACAATCTTTAAAAAAATCATCCTATCCATCTGGATTTTAAAACAATGGATCAACTATTTCAGGGAATATGAATATTGCAGAACATTTCAACAATTTTTTTATTAATATCGGGCCAACTTTAGCTAAAAATATACCCAAATGTAATGCAAATGTTATGTCCTTCTTGGGTGACAGGGTAGAAGAAACATTATTTTAAAAACCAGTCACTGATGAAGAATGATTAAATATTGTGTATAATTGTAAAAGTAAAACGTCTAAAGATTATGATGGCATTAATATGTGTTTAGTCAAAAATATAATTCCTCATATTCTAGCTCCGTTAAAGCATATATGTAACTCCTCACTAGAACAAGGTGTGTTTCCCGATGATATGAAAATTGCCCGAGTGATTCCCTTATTCAAAGCGGGGGATGACCTAATTGTCTCCAACTATAGGCCTATATCTTTACTACCTCAGTTTTCTAAAATTCTGGAAAATATATTTAACAAGAGGATAATGAATTTTCTAAATGCAAAACAAGTTTAATATTTCCGTCAGTATGGATTTAGAAAAAATATGTCCACTTCCATGGCAGTAATGGAATTAGTGGAGGAAATTACAAATGCAATGGATAAGGGAAAGCTTACTATTGGTGTTTTTATTGATTTAAAGAAAGCCTTCGACACAGTGGATCACAAAATTCTTATCGATAAACTAGAACATTATGGTGTTAGGGGTGTTGCCAAACAATGGATCAGTAGTTATTTAGAAAACAGGAAACAGTATGTGTGCTTCAACGGTGTGAATTCAAGTTGTGCTACTGTTACATGTGGTGTACCACAAGGGTCAATTTTAGGGCCAACTCTGTTTATTATGTATGTTAATGACTTATGTAATGTGTCGTCACACTTAAAGTCCATACTGTTTGCTGATGACACCAGTTTTGTTGTTGAAGGAAGTGATTTGTTGGAAATGTGTACAAAAGTGTCAAGTGAAATGAACAAACTACACAAATGGTTTAAAGTAAACAAGCTCTCACTAAACTTATCAAAAACAAATTTCATGGTCTTCAGTCACACTAATGCCCCATGTGAATATAATATCTCCATAGATAACACTAATATTGAACAAATAAATTGTATCAAATTCCTTGATGTTTATATTGACTGCAAACTTACATGGTCTCAACATGTGAATGTTGTACATACTAAAATTGCAAAGAATCTGTCAGTAATGCGTCGTGTTAAATGTTTGCTGAATGAGACTGCATTGTACACTTTGTATTGTTCATTTGTTCTACCTTATATGGACTATTGTTGTGAGATATGGGGAAACACTTATAAAAATAGAATCCAGCCATTGTATATTCTACAGAAACGTGCAATCAGAATATGCTGTCAGTTGGAGTATAGAGCTCACTCAAAGCCAGCTTTCTTTAAATGTAATGCACTGACTATTTTTGACCTGATTGATTTAAAATCCATGGTCATAATGTATAAAATATATAACAGATTAATGCCAAATAATTTTCTTTCTCGTTTTAAAGTGGTAAACGCCACTCATGCCCACAATACTCAAGAAAATAACTTTGAATCTAAGTATTGCAGAACAACTCTGAAAGCGATGTGTATCAGTATAAAAGGTGTAAATATGTGGAATTGTTTAAATACAAATATCAAAAATTGCACTAATGTAATTGCCTTTAAGAAAAGGTATAGATCACTACTGGTCAGTAAATACAATATATAGTACATTTTATTTTATCGCTATAATCGTATTCAAATCTTTATTTTGTATAAAGTATTCTTACATCAACGATACTTATTCCTATTGGTCAATAAATACATTATGTACTCTTCGAATTCTTAAAAATATATATATATATATTTTAACAAGATTGCCATCCAGAAAATTACTCTGGAGGCAGTTGGACAAGGAAGCCTTTTGGCTTATCGAGAGTCCAATACTTTTTATCTACATGTATCCCGCCTTTTTAAGGTGTGTGTCGATTTTATTTTTAAACATATTCACGCTACTAGCACCAACACAATCAGGAGATAATCTGTTCCATTCATTTAGAGTCCTTTGTGAGAATGAGAACTTTCTTATATCTAATCTACACTGCTCCTTTACTAATGTAGCTTCATGTCCTCTGGTCCTTCTATCTTTCTTAACTGAGAAAAAAATGTTTCTATCAATATTTTCATAACCATTCAATATTTTAAACACTTCTATGTGATCTCCTCTCAATCTCCTGGTCTCTAGTGTTGTTAAACCACATTCTTTTAGGCGTATTTCGTAACTAAGATCCCTCAGATTTGGTATCATTTTAGTCGCTCTCCTCTGTACTCTTTCTAGCATATCTATGTCCTTCTTGCGATATGGCCTCCATGCTTGTATACAATATTCTAAATGAGGCCTCACTATTGTTTTGTACAGCGGTACTATTAATTCTTTTTTCTTATACGCTATATTTCGCCTAATTAATCCAAGGATTTGATTTCCCTTTGACGCTGCAATTCCGCACTGCTCTGAAACCTTCATATCAGCACTAATGGTTAACCCTAAGTCCTTTTATTTTACAGTAGTACTTAGAACAGTACCCCCCATTTTATATTTTACCTCTTCTTTTCCATGACCTGTGTGGAGGCATTTACATTTCCCAAAATTGAACAGCATTTGCCACTTTTCAGACCATTTGATCAACCTATCAAGATCATCTTGTAAATGCTGTCTGTCTCCATCACTTTTAATCCTTCTAAACACTTTTGTATCATCCGCAAATTTTAACACCTTGCTTGTTATATCTTCGTCCAAATCGTTGATATATATTAAGAATAATATAGGTCCTAGTACTGATCCCTGTGGTACCCCACTCAATACCGATTTCCAGTTTGAAGCCTCCCCATCAACTACTACACGTTGTCTTCTGTCATTCAGCCATTTTTCTATCCAGTTTATTATACCATTTCCTATGCCATGGGCCTTTAACTTAAGGAGTAATCTTTGATGTGGTACTTTGTCGAAAGCTTTTTGAAAATCTAAATAGATGATATCTACTGGTGATCCCTCATCTACCCACCTAAAAACATAACATTTTTGTTAAGCATGACCTCGTTTTTAAAAACCCATGTTGAGATGGGTTTATCAAGTTATGTTTAACAAGAAAATCCACCATGTGATCTTTAATTAGTCTTTCTAATAATTTGCAAATCACTGATGTTAAACTCACTGGTCTATGGTTCTCTGACTTGTTTCTCGAACCTTTTTGAAATAACGGTATAATGTTTGCCTCTTTCCATTCTAAAGGAACCACTCCCTCTTCTAATGACAAATTGAAAACTGTTGCAAGCGGTGCGCTAATTTGTTCTACAATTTCCAATAGTAGTTTGGGCGGAATCCCGTCCACTCCAGGTGATTTATTATCCTTCATAGCCCTTATTTTCTTAGCTACCATTTCCGAGGTTACAACTAACTGTCCTAAATAGTCTGAATCTGCCCCCTTGAACTTAGCATCTGGTACTGGCAGTGAACTAATATCTTCCCTGGTAAACACTGAACTAAAATACTCATTCAGGTCTTCTGCCATTAAGAATCCCTCTGATATTGTATTTCCAGCACTATCTTCTAGAGGACCGACCTTATCCTGAACTTTCTGTTTGCTTCGAACATACGCATAAAAACTCTCACTGTCATGTTTTATATTACTAGCTAATTTTTTTTCATAGCTTCTCTTTGAATTTCTAACTTCAGCTGTAGCTTGATTAAGTGCTTCTTTATAAATGTTGTAGTAATTTGTTTATATATATATATATATATATTTTATATATATATATATTTTTATACTCATTTGTTATACATCATGTTCAAATCCTTTTATGTGTCAAATTTATCTACATCAAAGATACTTGTTCCTGTCTGATGACTGATGTTATCAAGTCTGCATTGTCTATAATTAGTAAAACATGCTTATTAGCATGTATAAGTCCTATGTTAAAATAAGGAGTATTAAATTATACTTCATGTACCTCATTCGTCAAATTATCTTTTAAATTATGTACATGTATTATGGAAAGGGAAATGCTAACTATAAGTATTGCACTTCTTGCATTTTTCCTTTCAACATTTCAATATATTATATACTATATTATTTATTATTTAGTATGCATTATAGGAATTATGCTGTATATGTATGTATGTATGTATGTATGTATGTTGAATAAAATTCAATTCAAATCAATTCAATAGTTCGACTGGACAATCGTTGTTGTTGTCAGGGAAGCTGGTCGTTCACGCCCATTTTGTAAACACGCTACGAGACCAGTCCCGCATTCTGTATTCCTTATTTTTGCACGAAGTCAATACGCTATTTATATTTCGATTAGGACATTGTATGACGATGTTGTAGTTGTATTATTTCGTGATTGGTAAGTGTTGTAACTTGCGGGAATGTCCTGTTGTTCACTTGTTGTTTTGACCGAGCCCGAGGCTGCCCGGGGTGGTAGTGCTGACCCTTGACAGCTACATGTGCCTGTGACCAGACACTCCCATTCCACAGTAATGAAGTATATATCATTCTAGCCATCAACACTTAACAATGCAGGTATCATTGTGTAGGCTTTTATCTGCTCTTTATAATAAAATAAAGTTGTAGCAGTACAATATTGATCATAAAAAAGTTACACAGCAGTTAATCATTATGTTCGGTGTAGAAATTATTGTCCGACAGGGTTTTGTTTTACCACATATTGTTTGGGCAAAATACTTATGATACCATAACATATGTTGTACCAACATATTGTCCTAATTACATTTTAGTATCATATAAATTACAGTACTGCAACATATGCAACACGGTGTGCATTGAAGGTAGGCTCCATACAGTGATGTGTCCCATATTTAATTTCAGCCTTGCAAATTTGTCAAGTATGCTTCCATTGTATTCCAGTATGTGCAACGTATAGATATAATAATTTTTTTTATACCAAAATGTAAGTAATTAAATTACCTTCAAATCAAATAAACACAACTTGTAGCAGTAAGAAATGAAGCATAAAAACGTTATGACTCATAACATGACATGTTGTAGTGAAATACCTAAATACTGGCATGCCTACCGAGATATGGACAACTATTATTATTCATACAAAAGCGTATTTACACCCAGTGTGAAGAGCATTCTAAGTCCTTTAAAATTGTTACAACTTGCAATAATGGAAATTCAATAATAAAAGAGCTATGCCACAAAAACGAACACTCCCAAAAATGTTCAGAATGTGACCTAATTCTCTGAGAAACCAGGGGCTTTACACCGAAACACTCTGAGGTCTAAAGGGTTAAGACTAACAGAAACCAACGGACAGGAGGTGGAGTTGCACTGTATATAAATAAGTCCCTAAAGCATAAACCCCTCCTACTATATCAAAGTGTATAGATAATTGTGCAGAAGTTATTTGTACAGAAATTACTACTAGTATTGGTAAAAACATAATAGTTGCATCTATTTATCGTGCACCAAATACAGATCTAGGTTTACTAAATGAATATATAGATCACATATTTAATAACTGCAATGACAAAATAGTATACTTGTGTGGAGATTTTAAAGTAGACCTCTTGCAATATGAAAATCATGCTGCTTCAAACAATTTTATTGAACATTTGTATAGTTATGGTTTACATCCCTTAATAACAAGGCCTACAAGGATAACTACGCATAGTGCAACACTTATTGACAATATATTTACAACTGAGCTACACAGGTCCACAATTAGTAATCACAGAGTAATGATAATTTACTTTAAATGGTGTCACAATGGCTCTTAGACAAATGGCATCCATACAATGTAACACATTTCCATTTGCAAGACATGTATGTGTTAACTATATGTTACGTTGTGAGGTAATAAAATAAAGTTACTTACTTATATTGTTCTGTAACGAAGCCAATAATACTAGTTATTATATCAAAATACTATCGTATAATTATGAAAACACTGTCACGCACACTATTATTCAGAGATCATGATACAATGTTTATACACGTGACAGATCTTGCTAACCGTCTGATCAACTTCCAAAGTGTCCATGTTCTTATTATTTCTGTGTATGGACATTTACCTCAATTCAGTTAATTCTGCAGCGACACAGCGGTCTGTAACACGTGACACCACATGCCACATGCCAGTGCATAAAACTCTAGAAATCTACTAGTAATTCGTCCAAGGTGACCCAGCACAAGTCCTACACCTACACTATATGTACAATGCAATCGCTTCAATGTATCTACGGTTGAGCGCGTTTCTCGTTTGGATGATCACGGATCTTGTAGTCATGCTGATACAGTGGTTCTCAAGGTGGGGGTAATTTCTGTTCGGAACAGCTGTTTGTACTATTTGTACTTGTCTAGACCACGATCAGTTGTTTTGGGGGAGAAAAGTGCTGTAAAACTGTGTGACATTTCTATAGCGAAACATACCGTCTATCACAAAATGTGCGAACATTCCCTGGTATCAAAGGACAGATAATATTTTTAGTCGTTTTGCATAAATGATGTGAAAAGGGGTAATGGCGCACTGTAATACACAAAGGCAAGCGGACAGCTCTCAGTCTCACAGCTAAAGTTGAGATAACGTAATATGATTGCTTAAATATAGTGGTAAGTTTGATATTAATTAGATAGACAAGAACTACCAAAGTGGCTGGCCTATTCCGACACATCTGCGTGGTTTCCTGCATGAAGTGTCCTCTCTAGTGCCATCAGTGTGAACCAAGATATACTAGTGTCATTACTAATTACATACGACACTTAGAGGAATGCAAAACACACATAAATTACAAGTTCATACAACTTTCCACACTTCGCATTGTTCGAAGACAGTTCCTGGATCGCCCTCCACTGTACGCCTAACCACGCTTAAAGCTGCTGGTAGTTCGATGTCACCGCGAATAAGACAAACTACACGGCGGGTGTCTCCAGTTTCTTGGATTCCACTTTTGTCCTCGGCATTCTGTACCGGCAATTCGCGTGCGTTTTCCATAGTTCTACTTTTCTGTAAAACAATGAACGTTCTCTGAAATAACAATAGACAGATCTTATCCTACGTTAAAGCTTACCTCTACATATTGCTGTTGACCTGTGTAGCGACTACATTGATGTACTAGGCCTGTCTTATCACACGCTCCCCTTATTACGCTATTAAATCAACGCCATAAACGGCTTTTCTTTCTTTCTTTCTTTCTTTCTTTCGAGAGAGAGAGAGAGAGAGACAGAGACAGAGACAGAGACAGAGAGACAAACAGACAAACAGAGAGAGAGAGAGAGAGAGAGAGAGAGAGAGAGAGAGAGAGAGAGAGAGAGAGAGAGAGAGAGAGAGAGAGAGAGAGAGAGAGAGAGAGAGAGAGAGAGAGAGAGAGAGAGAGAGAGAGAGAGAGAGAGAGAGAGAGAGAGAGAGAGAGAGAGAGAGAGAGAGAGAGAGAGAGAGAGAGAGAGAGAGAGAGAGAGAGAGAGAGAGAGAGAGAGAGAGAGAGAGAGAGAGAGAGAACTCACCAAAATATCCGTTCTGTTAACTTCAGTTCTTCTGTTGTATCGATGTTATCTGAAGAGAGCGCTCTACCAAGCTATTCTTACACTGTCCAAGTGCTGCTTGTTACTGGAAGAAACAAATGCACTGAATTGATTTTGTCTGTCACATAGTCTTTGCATACTCCGTCAACAACGGGTATTATTATCCAATAACATCTGGTGGAGGCTCGCTGTATTCGAGTGTGTTTGTGCGTGCGTGCGTATTTGCGCGCGCGCACGCATGTGTGTACGTGTGTGCGTGTGTGTCTGTATGTGCGTTTGTGGGGGAATGCAATACTACCGTTATTGTTACTACCACCACTACGACCGCCACTACCACCACCAACAACTACGACCACTACCACCACCAACACTTCCACCACTATCTACGGTCGCTAGCACCCTCACGGCTCGTCCTATCCCGATGATCTAGGTATGATTTGAAAGGATGCGTGTTCTGTTATTCTAACGTCATCTAGATTTCCCCGTAACAATTCATAGAACATCTATAAATGGACCTACAATCGTGCCGTTTTCGGTGTTCAGTACGGTTCCGAACGATGTTGGCGGCGGGTATTCAGTACAATAACCTTCCGATTGCGGCGCTGTTTTCCTCATTTGCATATATGTAAATACAAGACGGTGTAGCGCGCGCTATTTACATTGTTCGAGAAAAGTACATAAGCAGTTCGTCCGACATTCCGGAGGTGCGCCTAGCCTGACCATACGCGCATTCAAGCATGCAATGAGTAATAATAATAATAATAATAAGTTAACTTCTATTGCGCCTAAATCCTTGGAAACCAAGCACGCACGCACGCACGCACGCACGCACGCACGCACGCACGCACGCAATCACGAACGCACACACACACGCACGTATATATATATATATATATATATATATATATATATAATTATGTGATGTGGCGTTGGCGTTCAACCAATAACTTCACAACAAATGCGTACCGCGGCGGTGGCGTCGAGTGAGCTTCACAAAAATGTCCGTGTCATGTGTGTAACGTTGTGGCTTATTAAAATTAATAAATTCACAATATGAAGTTCCGACTACCCAGTGGAAAATCGACTAGATAAATTGCTTTGGCCGCAACGTGCAACTTGATCTTTAGTCCAGTAACTAATCATCTTGGCGAGTAACTATCATTTTGCTTCCTTGTGTTGATATATTAATAGGCATTAGCATCAAGCACATTGTGAATGGTGACATTTTCGTTGCCCTGTCACCTCTTGGGCTGCAGCCTGCTGGATGCTTATCGCCTACGGCAGAAGCGGCGGATTCCTCCACTTCGGGTAACTCAATCCCATTTGAATGATGACAACTTTCTTTGCCAACGACTTGGAAGTCCTACACAGGCACCCCTATAACCTCTGCACCTTGTCACTCTATAAATCAAGCAACTAGTTATATGTCCTCAGTCGTCCCCTACCCTCTTAATTATCCGGGATTGGGGGGCATGGCCCCCTTGGCGCCCCCCCTCTGGCTACGCCACTGGCTGTAGGCCGGATTTGGCGTTGAGCCATGGTGTTGGGTAGGTTGAGCTACGGTGTGAGGTGAGTTGAGCTATGGTGTGGGATAAGCTCAGCTATGGTGTGGGGTAAGTTGAGAAACGGTCTGGGGTAAACTGAGCCACGGTGTTGGGTAGATTGAGGTACGGTGTGGGGAAAATTGAGCCATGGTGTGAGGTAAATTGAACTACGGTGTGGGGTAAGTTGAGCCAAAGTGGGTAAATGCTTTAGTTTACGTAGGCCAACACAATTAAGATAGCTATCCAATGGGTACACAAACGTCGCTGACAAATGAATACAAGTCAACATAATTAAGATACCATCAAAGGTACATTGCAACTAGAGTGTAACTAACTGCATGTATGCTGCCCTGTTGTTATCTGATGTCCCAATTTCCACAAAACAAATGAACATTATGATGTATTTTCCAATAAAGCAACACACGTCTTCATTCTTTAAGAAACGCTCAACTACCCCGCAAGTATGGCTCAACTAGCCCCATTTCGACATTAAGTATAATATTTTTATTATAATCAATTTCTCATTAATACATGAGTCGATAAAAAATAAACTTCTTACCAATGCATAGTTAAATAATTTGTAACTACAAGAACAATCGAGTATGGTGACATGCTTTGAAAACTGACACACTATCAGACATTAATCACAATCATTAAATGTTTCGTTAAACATAAAACATACGCTTACCTCATACGTTCGTAGTATTGGGACATTAGTGTACATCATTCGTGGTGCAATAACATGTTCAATCACTCGGTGTTACCAAACAACGATCACTACTGTAGTTTTCTGGGGAAATGCGTTCAGTCAACAAACCCAAGCAACACTGCCTTCCCATACACTCACCTGGGACATTCTCCCAAACCGCACAGGAGACAATATCAGTTAAACGTTACCTAGATGTTAAGAACATTTGGTGACATTTATTAATTAATTGATGCTTACCAAAAGAAGACCATCATGTGGTCTCTGATTAAACGTGCTCGCCAAATATATATGAAAACTGCGTATGCCTGATACATGTTGACTGCGTACTTATCACATGTATGTAATCGTGTATTCTATATATGTAGACATGTATATTATGTTATCGTGCAGTAGCTAAGCCTACACTCACCTAACGGATGGTTGATGCCCTGTTGATTAGTACACGCGGGTAGACACACACTAGACTAAACCAAAAGAGGTGTTGACGATCAAGACAGGCGCTAATATAATAACTCACATAATAATATATGCCGCGTGAGCGGTCGATGTTCAATGCGCGTCATTCTCCGTTAGCTTGTGCTACAGGGCGCAGCAGCTAATAACAAAAATAGGACACTGAAACGGCGCAAGAGGTCAAGTCTCTGTGTAAAACGGGTCAAGTCTGCGTGTAGCATTAAGAGTCATACGTTTTTAGCATTCGGGTTAGTAAGTAACAATGCGAAGAGTGTGGTGTACGTGGTACGACGTGTGTTTAACAGTAAATGCGCTGCCTGGTAACGGATGTGGGTTCGATTCCCACACGACCTTTAACACTGTTGGAGGTTTCGTCTGGTTGAGCAAAACCATATTGTTGCATTTGCATAAGTTAGTGCTACTTACCACGTTTATTACACTACAATATGCAATGGGGGTGGGGGTGGGGGGTACTGTTCTAAGTACTACTGTAAAAGAAAGAGGACGTCGGGTCAAAAGTTAGTGCTGATATGAAGGTTTTAGAGCAGTGCGGAATTGCAGCTTCAAAGGGAAATCAAATCCTTGAATTAATTAGGCGAAAGGTAACGTATAAGGAAAACGAACTAATAAAACCGCTGTACAAAACATAGTTATGCCTCATTTAGAATGGTGTGTATAAGCGTGGAGGCCATATCCCAGGAAAGCCATAGATATGGTAGAAAGAGTACAGAGAGAGCGGCTAAAATTACATCAAAACTGAGAGATCTTAGTTACGAAAAACGTCTAAAAAAATGTGGTTTGATAACACTAGAGACCAGGAGATTGAGAGGAGATCAGATATATGTTTTAAAAATATTTAATGGTTATGAAAATATTGATAGAAATATGTTTTCTCAGTTAAGAAAGATCGAAGGACTAGACGACATAAAGTTACATTAGTAAAGGAGCAGTGTAGATTAGATATAAGAAAGTTCTCATTTTCACAAAGGACTGTAAATGATTGGAACGGATTATCTACTGATTGTGTGGGTGCTAGTATCGTGAATATGTTAGAAATAAAATTGACACGTACCTCAGAAGGGCGGGATACACGTAGAAAAAAGGGTTGGACTCTCGATAAGCCAAAAGGCTTCCTTGTCCACGTGCCATCTGGTGATAATTCTCTACAACTGTCAGTGCACTTTTTTGTTTTCGAATCGTGAGTGTTGCTTAGTTTTATAAAAGATAAGATAGTTAAGAACATATCTTTAGTTAAAAGTAAATATCAGCCTCGCCGTAAAGCTCGCTGAATAATGTCTTCACATTGAAAACATTTAAATATTTGTGTTGGTAACATGATCTCGAAGAAGACGTTTACCAAGACCATATCTTTGTTCGGTAAACCATTCGTTTTGTGATCACCCCGGGGGAGCCATTGGTTCCCGGACACATCATTTTCAGCAGATCTGATTGTTATCTGATCGAGAGCAGAATAGTTGCGATGGTCGTACCACGACCACAACTTACATACACCTTTGACGGTGACGTGTAACAGGTGTAGTCTGTCAGCAGTTCATAAACATCATTTCTTTGATGATTCAGCTATGCGTGAACTCATTTTTCAGGTCGTCATGCATGACCGGAGATATCAATGCCAATTGACATGTGCACTTAATTGCATCTTCGTTGCCTAAGAAAAATTGACACAACCTGTGCGCGGTCAAGCGTAAACATTACAATCTTAAAATTCATTAGCATGCTTGATGCAACATCTGATAAAAAATGATTGCTGTCGTCAACACCAACGCCCGTGTCCGTGTGGCGCTAGCAATAAATAATGCCGTGTATATAGTGTGTATATAGAACTGGCAGCAACGGTCAGAAGTCGCCAATCAAAACGGTCACGCTCGAACCGCTCGCCTTAATGGGTATCTCTCAGAAACTTGGAGAGTCCGTATTGGCTCTTTCCATGCGGGTGCGCTACGGCGAACACATGGCCGCGCTGGCAGAGCCTTGCGAAGGCGAACCATGCGAAATCGATCGTCGGGTGGATGGGGCCATGCGGCCCCCTCGCCGCCCTGCTCTGCCTTCACGTCGGCCCGATGCTGGCGTCGCTGTTGTTCGTGGGGGAATTGAGCCAAGCCCTGCTCCAGTCACCCCATCAACCAAAACTGCCACACCGACGAATGACGCCACGGGGTCACTTGGGGTGAAACAGCAAATCCCAAACCCACGCCTAGAGCAAACACCTCACAAATCCTACCTGCACTATAAGATATTAAAAGCAGGAGACATTCAGCTAAACCCGGGACCCACAAAGAATGCTTGCCATGTTTGCAGCAAGACAGTGGACTCACAACATGGTCTACAATGTGACACTTGTGATGTTTGGTTGCACCCCGGCTGTGTTAACGTTAACCAACAGGAACTTTGTGCATTTGAAACGTATGATATCCCCTTTATGTGTCCAAAGTGTGAATAGGAGGAAAATGACAACAATGACATAAATAACAATGAATGTGACGTATTTAGTGGCGGCGATAGATTCTCAAATATTGATATGGGTTGAGATATACAAACAGTACTAGACCCTCCCACTGTCGCTGGTCTATCTTTGCTCATATTAATGTAAACGGTATTGATGTCGAGGGACGGATAGATGAAATGAGACAACTTTTTCAAAGAAAGCCTTTCGATAGTATTGGCAATATTGAAACAAAACTGACAATTGATATGCCCACTAGCAAGTTTGACATTGATGGATATGAATTATCCCGAACTGATAGAAGAAAGCGAGTAAAAAGCCAGGAGGGGGCTGTGCTCTTTATATTAGAGACAACGTAAACTTTGAAGAAAAAACAGATTTTATACCACAAGATCTGGAAAGCATTTGTGGAATAGTCACATTAAAAAACAAACATAAGATTATCATTGCAAGCATATACAGACCTCTAAATGAAAAGATTAACTGGTTTAATAAAATGGATCAGCTACTAAATAACTTTAGTTATATACTAAGCTGGAGTTCATCATAAATAAATAGTGATCTTAACTGTGATTTATTAAAACAACCATTAGAAAATCACACTAAGCACTTTGCTCAAACATGTCGCATGCACCTACACAGATTCTTAGAATAGTGGAAATGATAAATTTCAAAAACGTGGATAAGGAAATTAAAGATGATATTAAAATGAAACATTATTTTGAAAAATAGCACATTCTAAAGGATTAGAAATATTTAGGCAAATGTATAGGCACTTCAGGAATGTCGTTTCGAATTCTCTCAAGACTACAAAGCGGGACTACTACACTGGTCTAATCCTGGAAAATAACAAGAAACCAAAATTAATGTGGAAATGCATGAGAGAACTCTTGCCAGGAAAATCCAAGTCCGGCCCCAAAGGTGTACTTGGTGAAGGTCAAATAATTACTGATCTCAAATGTAAGGCCAATGCATTCACAAAGTATCTTACATTCATTGGTCAAGAATTGGTAAGTAGGCTTTCACCAGCTGCTTCATTCACTCCACCTGAATCACCCGAAATACCTGCTTTTACTTTCCCTACTGTTACACCTGATTTTATAGAACAACAATTAAGGAATATGCCTGAAAATAAACCTGTTGGTCTGGACAGACTGGCCGGCAGACAACTACGAGTAGCAGCACCAGTCATATCACAACCACTCGCTTTCATTCTAAATCTCTCTCTGAAATCTGGCAAGTTTATCACAGAATGGAAATGTGCAAAGATGCTACCACTTTACAAATCAGGTCCATCAAGGAAACTTTTTTACAGAATATTTGGAAGAGCATAAACTTCTCACGAATGCCCAATCAGGTTTCAGAAAATTGCACTCCACTGTAACTTCACCGCTAAATGTTACAAATCGATGGTTAGAAAACATCGATAAAGGACTTGTAACGGGAGTAGTGTTCATTGATCTCCGGAAGGCCTTTGACACTGTGGACACTGGTATTCTGCTGGCCAAACTTAAATGATTTGGGGTTACACACATTGAACATAACTGGTTCTGGAGCTACCTCATTGGTAGATCACAGTCAGTTTCTGTGGATGACCATCTGTCTGATCCTTTGTCTGTCAATATTACGGTGTCCCAAGGGTCAATCTTGGGCCCCCTGTTGTTTCTGCTATACCTAAATGATCTGCCTACAGTCAGCGAATCCTGCAATACAAACATGTTTGCAGACGACACTGAAATTTATTCAGCTGCAAAACCAGGGTGTTCGGCTCAATTAGAATCCAATATCAACAGTGATTTATGCAAAGTCAAACAGTATTTTGATATTAACAAACTTATTATTTATGTACAGAAATGTCAATTGATGCTAATTGGCACTCATCAATCCATTGCCAAGATGGCTGATGTTAGAATTCATATCAACAATGAACCACTTAAACATTGTTGGGGTTATGTTCTAGTTAGACTTCCTGTTCTGAACAAAATTCTCATGCTGTGACATAGGTGCATTTGAGTAGGCATATTTTCATGTGTGATTGTAGAAGGTTTTGACTGTAAAATGGTGGATTTCTAGATGATTTTAATAAGCGGAAGAATATTTGGCAGCAATTTGCCTGTGTGACCTGTTTGCGGAATAGTTCTTGCCGGCATTTGTCAATATTGACGGGTGTCACACATACAGGCATTTTACGATAGCTAGAAGTATGCAATTTAAAAAAAAATTAAAATACGCATGTCAATGAGATGATGATAACAGCAGGTGAGAAGTTTAAGATATTGTATAGGTCACGTTTTCTTATAATCAGACATGTGATCTGTCCGCATGCCTTAGTGTATTACAGTGGGTCTCAAACGTACTTGCGCCATTACCCCTTTTTGACATCATTTGTCCAAACCGACCAAACATGTTACCTGGTTTTTTTATACAGGGAAGGTTTGCAAATTCTGTGATGGACAGTATCCGTCGCTATGGAAAAGTCACACAGTTTTACAGCACTTTTCTCCCCAAAACAGCTGATCATGGCCTAGACTGTCCCGAACTGTGCGAGGTGTATCTTTGTTTGCTATTTGTAAAGAGACAATACAATTAACGATGTCTCCACCATTGCTTATGTTTCTAGTAAATCGTGTGTGACTAACTGTACATTTTAGTGCATGCAACATAAAGACACACACGGTCATAGGCCGACCTCCTGAAATTGCCAAATGACCCCCGTATCTAGTCTTGTATTGTATAATAATTTGTGATAACCATTTATTTTATAACGTAATACATCTTGAATTAAAAAAACTTCAGTGAGTCCAATGCGATATAGCGTCAGGCCATTTGACGACATATTAGAAAGTAATTCGTGAATCCCATTGAGCCTTTAAACTACATAAACTGATACAGAACATTGATAGAGATATGTTATCTGGTTTAAATGTTTCAGAAAATTCAACTTCAGTAAAACATTTACAATCATTTGTATTAAGTGAAAATGGAGAATCATCATACGTTTCATTTTCAATGTTTTGGCTTCAATGAATATTGTTTTTAAGTCAACGTTTTTTTGTTTGGATCCGGCTAATATTAATAGATTGAGCCATTTTAAAATGTGTTAGGGTGCATTAAAGTGATCCACCTTTCAATGTTCGTTGACATGTTAAAACTGACAAGACTTTCAAAAATAAGTACATATATATTACTAGAGTATGAATGCATATCGTAATATACATCATAAGTACATATCAGTTGAACAGATGATTAAAAAGAAAAGAAAAAAATCCTGTTTTGGCCGGTTTGCCAGTTTGCATATAAAACATGCTAAACACCATTGATTGCAAGTGATTGAGTAATTACTGCCATTGACAGTGATAACATGATATATATATATATATATATATTTATATATATATATATATATAATCTCTGTTAACATGACAATCATACTATCATATGCCACTTTGAACGTTTAAAGGCAACTTTGAACGACCCCTCGCGCGTCTTCGGCAACTTCATTTGTGATTGTTTTTTGTTTGTGCGTGCGTGGCTGTGTGCGCCGAGCTGGACTTTGGCTATGCGGCTTTGACAATGGCGCTAGCCGTCACGGTTCAGTTGTCTGGGCCATAATTCACCGAACACTTCTGAATAAATGTCTCTTCGGGACTTCGTGCAACGTTTTCACGACGTTGTAATCACAGTACATAGATGTACTACACTCATACCTAAATGCTTCTACAAATGTTGAGAGCGAGTCAATTCAACTGCCGTGTTAAAACAAGTGTATTTCCTCAACCCAAAACAATTCACATTACCAGCTAGTGACCATTACACAATATTTGTATCTATGTTCCTTAGATTGTTTGTGACTGTACGGTAACACTGACTAGCATATCATGGCATAGAACTTGTAACGTTCAAACAATTGCACAGTTGCTTGGCTATCAACTGGACGCGCTATATATATGTTTACTCTTTGATGTTGAGCTTAACGCTTGTGCCCGAATTTATTAAATTAGTGCTAGTTTAAGAGAAAACAATAAATGCCTGCTCTGCGTATCTTTTTTCATCACCACACAGTGAAGTTTAGTCATTGGTGGGTATAACAAACGGGAAACAAGAACGACGTGATGTGTCTCAACTAATGTGAACCCTTAGTTAAACATGGTGTAAAAAAATATGAAGGAAACGAACAATGGTAGTTCTGGGTTTTGTCTGTCCGTCAACTGGTCGGCCGAGTCTATGGCAACGTTTCATGTCATTACACACAATGGGTGTGGTAACTTTGTTCTTAAGGTTTTCACCATTCACGTCCTCGCATATCCCGTTGATGCGGAGATTGGGTCTTCTACAATAATGTTGGAGGGAATCCAGTTCATCCTTTAAAATGTCGACTCTTTTTTCTAGCTTCTCTATTTTGTCGGTCTTGACGGACAATTGCGCATTGAGATTGGCAATTTGTGTGTTTAATGTATCGATCATGTCGAGAAAATCTTCAGGAACCAGGACCGCTTTATTTTTTTGGCAGTTTCGTCTTCCAGTAATGATATAATTTGCTGAATAAGGCTATTAGCAATATCTGCTGCGCCTCCGCTGGCAACAGTTTCAGTGTCCGAATTGCTGTCCTTACTTGTGTTTGGCATAGCGGCGTTGGGTGGTACGTGTATGAGGTGGACGGGACGTGGTCGATATTGGGGGTGATTTGTTCCTACCTTCACCGAACTCCGTAGTGTCTGTAAAAATTCGTCACGTTCGATCGTCACGGTAGACGCTCTTCTGCTTGTTTTGCAGTGTCAATATTGTAATCTACATTCGTCCCGGTATGTACACCATCGAAGTGTGGCCGGCAGGTGTTATCTACCACACAGGTGTCGACACCATGTTGGATCCTTTTCGCGGAGCTGTTCTAAATCATGATTACCTCTCAATGAGTACGACGTTTCCTGCCTAACAAATAGACGTTGATTGCTATAATGTATAGATATGTTAAGACATGTAATTGTTGAAAAAGTGCATTCGTGTCATCCAAACGCTTGGCACCATACATAATGCGGATAACTCTTTTTATAGTAAGAAAATACCATTAATATTTGTCGGATATGTATTACCCCATATTTCTACACAGTATGTTAAATAAGGCAAAACAGTGAAACATTTAGAATATACATACTATTTCTATTAAGTAGATGACTACGTCTATACATTTTAACTGTACTTTTGGAAAGCTTTGATTTTGATTTTTTTTAATACGAACATTCCAATTAAGTAAGTCATCAACAGACACCCCAGAATTGTACAACTCGAACTCTTTCAATATTAACATTCCTTAAATGTTTTTATATAATTTATAATTTTACAATAAGTGCCTAGTACAACTACGCTATGTACTATTCTAAACGTTTTGATACTAAAGTTAACTGTGTAGTCCTGACATTAGTAGATCTATAACCAAACTTTCGAAACAGTTTGATACCGACATTAGCTATGTAGCACTGCAATTAGTAGATGTATTGTGCTTGAGTACGGTGGCTATGGAAACTAAGAGGGTAAGTTTAGTATTTTGGCTTTGTATGCAACAACATTCGTTGTTTGATAAACTAATGGTATTTTATTTGAAAATGAACTGGGATTGTTGCGCGATAAAAACAATTGTGATGCGCCACATGTGTATGTAATGATTTGAACTATTGTACACCTTCGGTTACTAAACCAACTAAAATGTTAACACAGTCAGAGCATATGTTGTGTTTTTCTACAAATTCATTTCTTACCTTTCCAAACATTTTGAAATCAAAAATAACTATGTACCTCTGCAAATAGTAGATATATAGTCGATTGTGTTTGAAGACGGTGGTTATGACAAATAAGGGTGTAGGGTAAGCGTTTCGGTTTTGTATGCAGAATACTACATTGTATGTCAGAAAATCTACCGGTATTTTATTGGGAAATGAATTGGGATTGATTGAAGATAAAACATGATTGCCATGCACCAGATGTGTAAATAATAATTTGAACTAATGCCCACCCACCACGAAACCAAAATAAAGTGTTAATATATCGTAGCATATGTTGTGTTTTTCTTTCAACATCGTCTATACTATTAATGTACGCATTAACCACAGATACGCACCTCACCATTGGAAACATTTTGATACCAAAATTAGTTACGTAACCTTGTAATTAGTACATATATTGCGGATTATGTTCTTGGGCGGCGGTTATGAGTCAGCATGTTTTTTCCACACATGCTAACACAAAATGTTACAGTGTAGCCCTATATTTAGTAGATGTACAGCCGATTATGTGCATGTTGAAAATACTTCATACACCCTATCTCCGTTTTCACAAAATAGCTCACTACACAGTAAAAAAATCACAATAGAAAGTGTCATCCGGGCTGGTTATAACCGGTAAAGGTCATAGATAAATCCTGGCATGGATGACAACTTGTAACATTTAGGTACATGTGATATCATTTTATAAAATAGATTTTGTGCCTAAAATACATTAGAGATGTAGTGTATGAAAACGTGATGATTTCCCATAAGTACACCCTCTGCTATTCTCTGGAGATTGATGCAGTTTTGGCGGGTACAATTTTGGCGGGTACAGTTTTGGCGGATACACTTGGCATAGGCAACCATCTCAGAGCTCTTAGTTTTATCATCAACAGTAGTAAGGAGGATACACACGCCCCAAACCACGCCCCTTTTGTATCTAACTACGTGCATAAAAAACGTCGATTTCAAAATCGGGATCCTACTTATAAAAAAAAGATCAAAGGCTTTTTGGTAACCTGAGTGGAATCGGGATCCTAGTTATAAAAAACGTGATTGATGGCCTGTCACTTTTTGTGAATGACAGGCGCCCTCTAGCGATTAATAACAGCGTCCCTAGTTACGTGATAACGCCATCTAGCGATTAACCCAAGTCACACCTAGCGATCAACGTCCTAAGCGATCAACGACTAGCGATCGAAGTGTAACCACTCATAGAAGCCGGCGCCTGTCCTGGGAGCGTGACTATATAGGCGGTAGCGATTTTTATCGGTAGTAGTCATGTTGTCGTCGTCGGAACGTATAAAGTTTGGCGGTTCGCGCTCCTTCTTGTCGAATATGTACAGGTGCCGATTGACGGCGTACGGTCGGGTCTTCCGATCCGTCGAGCACGCCTATCAGTATAGGAAAGCGCTATTCAACGAAGACCTCGCTTGCGCCGCGTGTATCAAAAGAACGCGATCGCCCTACGCAGCGAAACGACTCAGTTACGGTATTCGAAAAAAGAGAACGGGAACCGACTGGAACGTCGTTATGGTCGCCTGTATGAAGGGGCTGTTGATAAGTAAGTTCGGCGGGGAGTTGAAGGCCGAACTGTTGGCCACCGGGGACGCCAACTTGGTGGAGTGGGTGCCGAGTAGGGAGGGTTTCTGGGGTACCCGGCTTGGTGACGTCGAGGGCGAGAACAAGCTCGGTAAACTGTTGATGGAGGTGCGCTCCTTTTATAAAGACGCGTAAAAAACATCAGCCAGTATCAGTCGTGAAAATGAGCGGACCGTTGTTGAAGCATCCGTTTACGTGTATAGTATCAGGGCCTACGGGATGCGGTAAGACGACGTTCGTCGACCGTCTGATACGAAGCGCTATGATCGATCCGGCGCCCGAAAAAGTCCTGTGGTGTTACGGGCAGTGGCAGCCCGCCTACGCGTCTATGGCTCCGGAAATAGAGTTCGTAGACGGCCTGCCGACTACGACGTATTTAGACGGTAAAAAGAGGACGCTTTTAGTACTCGACGACCTCATGGAGGAAGCCGATAGTGGGGTGACGGCTCTATTTACTAAAAAAAGTCATCATTGTAATACGTCGGTCGTACAACTCCGAAAGGGGGAGAAAACCGCACAATCAGCCTGAACGCCCAATACCTAGCACTATTTAAGAACCCCCGAGACGTTGGTCAAGTAGGTCACCTAGCGAAACAGATGTATCCGGGAGAGGTCAAGTACATGATAGAGTCTTTCAAAAACGCGACGTCGCCGGCGTACGGCTATCTCTTCGTCGACCTGAAACAGGAAACGGAAGAGTACATGCGCCTGCGTACGTGTATATTTCCGGACGACCCCCTTCAGTACGTCTACGTACGGAAGGGTGGTGGTGGTGGTCAACTATAAGTAGAGAGGGACGTCGCCGCGTACGCATTAGTCGGTATGCCGGGAAGACGCGCGGTGGTAGCGGCGAAGCGACGACCGAAGGTGGCGACTAACGACGTTTCGGCGCAACGTCTGAAGAGACACATTTTCGCCCTGCAGTTGATGGATAGACATAAGCGGAACGTAGATCTGCGAAAAGCCGTGCTCGCCCACTCGGAGGTCGGTCTCATATGTAGTCTATGCGATTGCGCGTACAATATTCTGAGAGGGAACGTGAAGGTGTCGCCGAAGCAGAAACGCGTGTTGACAAAATACAGAGATCACCTGCGTGACTTGGTCAACAAACGAATTCCGGTGAAGCGGAAACGAGCCATCTTGCAAACGGGGGCGGGTGGTTTTCTGACGGCCCTGCTAGCGCCGTTAGCGAGCACCGTTTTCCTGCCACTACTCAAACAGTTCATCGGGGGTTAAGCGATGCAGTACGCGAAGAAGATGGCGTTGGTCGACCCGCGATTGGTGGAAAGTCTCCTTCAACCGCAGCAGCAGTCGAGCAGCACCCCTCGATCACGTGTACTGAGTAGCCTGGACAGCGACATGAAAGATATTCTAGAGCGATCGGATTTATCCGAGCGCGATAAGGTGGTGTCGTACAATCAGCTGCTGAGTCGCTACAACACTATAGAGGCGGCTCGAACGGCGCAACCGGTACGCGTGTCGATGGTCAACGCCGACGGCGGCGAGCTACCACAGACCACGGCGGCGGCGCCACCATCGTCGGAGGCCGTAGAGCGCGAAATCGTAGCCAGCATGCCGAAAACGCTGAAAGGGAAGGCGAGTCTACTTATCGCGAAAATGAAAGCCGATCCCTTGTGTCGATGGAACGAACGCGGCGAATTCGTGTACGACGGTAAAACGATCGCGGGGAGTAACATGGTCGATCTAGTGAACGATCTCATGCGAACGAGAACGAAGACGACGCAGCCCCTAGGATGGCGCGCTTTCGGGTTGAGTATGAAGGGTATGAACATTCCTATGGAGTTCGTCGGCAACCCGCGCTATCGGGAGTACATGGAGCAGCGACGGCGGCGGCTGTCAAGAGAAGGAGAGGAGGCGACGGGATCGGTCAGTTCAGCGGGAAAGGCGGTGCGAAGACGACGTTCTAGAAAGAGAGCGTTGGACGATTGGGAATCGATGTGACGATGCCGTCAATACAACGAACGGTCGCCGTCGTTGGTCTCATCGTCATCGCGGTTATCGCTCTCTATATAATAGTCGTCGTTCGTCGATCGTCGTCGTCATCGTCATGGTGTCCGGGTGGAGTCGTCGTCCAAAACGAAACCTTCGAAAACGAAACGACGATGACGACGCTGAACTGAATGAACTCTACTTCGATCCGAAACGAGCGGGGAGTTACGGAGGTGTCGACGCGTTGCACCGCGCGTCAAAGGGGGGTCGACGACGCCCGGATGTCGAGAGGTGGCTAGCGGCGCAGGACGCTTATACTCTACACAAACCGGTTAAAAGACGTTTCAAACGACGTTGCGTTATCGTGGGCGGTCAAAACCAGCAGTGGCAAGCTGATCTGGTCGATCTGACTAGGTTAAAAAAACACAATGACGGTATAACATTTCTATTAACGGTAATCGACGTGTTTTCGAAGCGGGCGTGGTGCGTTCCGTTGAAGAATAAGTCCGGCGCATCGCTCGTCGCGGCCTTCGAGCGTCTGCTGAACGACGAGCCGCCGCCGAACGCGCTGCAGACCGATAAGGGGACCGAGTTTCTGAATCGACCCCTGCAAACGTTCCTAAAGAGTCGCGGCGTTCATCATTTCGTGACGCATAACGAGGAGACTAAAGCGAGCGTCGTGGAACGTTTCAATAGGACTTTGAAAACGCGCATGTGGCGTTATTTTACGAAACACGAGACGCTGCGCTACGTAGAGGCGTTACCGGATTTCGTGCATTCGTACAACAACGCCTATCATCGAAGCATCGGTAGGACGCCGGCGAGCGTCGACGCGACGAATCAGGAGGAGGTATGGCAACGCCTGTACGGCGGCGGCAGTGGTAGGGGAAAAAAACCGAAACTTCGCGAAGGCGATCGCGTGCGTATCAGTAAGACGAGGGGTCAATTCAAAAAAGGATACATGCCTAATTGGAGCGAGGAGCTCTTCACCGTCGTAGAGGTGCATCCGTCCGAACCCCCCGTTTATCGCCTGAAGGACGACGCGGGGACACCGGTAGAGGGCGCCTTCTACGAACAGGAAGTACAACGCGTAGTCGTTCCGAAGGACAAACTGTATCGAGTGGAGGCGGTTCTGCAGCGGCGGCGTCGTCGCGGCGGCGGTTCGGAGGCGCTCGTGAAATGGAGCGGTTACCCGGCCTCCTTCAACAGTTGGATCGACGCCGCGGCGCTCGTGGACCTATAGCATGCGTTGGACGCGTCACGAGGAATGCTGGCGACTGCACGAGTCGTGCTTATGCGGGGGAACGGCGCTCCTCCCGTATAAGGGGCCCTGCTGTACCCGCAGACCTCAGTGGCGCTATGGAGGCGAGGGACGAGCAGCCGACGAAGAAGACTACCAAAGAGGACTCCGTCGACGCCGCTACTGGTTTAGAGAGGCCGACGACGACTACCAACGAGGACTCCGTCGACGCCGTCGAGAACGCCGACGACTCCACCGTCCACGAACCCGATCCATGGCGGCTCTGCGGTAACGAATGCCCAAAGGCCGAAATCGTATTCCTCTGTCAGGTCATCGTCCTGTACTTCGTCATCGCCGTTAGTATATACAATTTAACGCGGGGTCAAGGCGACTCCAATCTGTGGACGGCGCTGTTGAGCAGCTGTCTCGGTTATCTTCTCCCGAGCCCGTCTATGAGCGGCGGCGGTCGACGACGACGACGAGACGATGGCGGTATCGTCTGACTTTTACCTGACGCTACCGAGCAACGCGTCTACGAAGCGGCACCCCGAAAATACGTTGACGCACTACATCACGACGCTGCCGCGACGGTTCGACCTGACCGGCGGAGAATGGGAATGCGGACTGGTGACGCTACAGTATCCGCACACGTGGTACAACGTGAGAGAGGCGGATGCTACCTTCTACCTGTCGGCGCGGCACGGTGAGGTGGGTCTTTTCACTACCATGGACGGTATCGGGATATGGTTTTGTTAAGTAACGACTAATGATATCGAGGTACGGGACACACGTGGTGTGGTGGCTTTGTTAGCGATGCGTATGGGGTGGCGGTTTTGTTAAGTGGGGTGGTGGTTTTGTTAAGTAACGACTAATGATACGGACACACCACGTGGTTTTCTTTTGTTAGGTGCTTATTGGGGGTGGTGGTTTTGTTAAGTATATGGGGTGGTGGTTTTGTTAAGTAACTGTGTGTGTGTGTGTGTGTGTGTGTGTGTGTGTGTGTGTGTGTGTGTGTGTGTGTGTGTGTGTGTGTGTGTGTGTGTGTGTGTGTGTGTGTGTGTGTGTGTGTGTGTGTCTTAACTCGGAAACGAGGAACGTACATTTTCAACGTTTTATTAAGCGTGTCGTACAACGAAAAGCGATATTAAGCAAAATCAGCAGAATAGGCAGTAATGTTCATTTTTTAATTTAAAGGCCGCTTCTGCACTGTACGTAGACGTGCACTGCCGACTCTAGTCGAGCTCGATTGACGAATTCGCGCCAATTCGTACCGAGGAGCCAGTCGGATACGAACTGTACCAAATACAATTCCCCAGCTCGCCCCGGTTGCTGTCCGTACGCCTTCACGTGTAGTAACTCCACCAGACGTATGAAGGTTGGTATCAGTGAGTGCTGCAGACACGATTCCAACACTACGTTGAAGTGTTGCGTGACGAGTTCGGCTACGTTCTCGTAGCGCCGTGCGTACTCACGAGTAGGCCTACCCGCCCGATAGCCGATCATATGCACGTACGGACATCCCTCGTTAACTTCGCAAGCACCGCATCGATCGCGCGCCGTCTCCAATATCAACTCACCGAGGTGCTCAGCGAGGAGGGCCATCGCATGTCGTTCATAGCGACAGGCCACCTGACCACGCCCCGGTTCGACGACGCGTCGTTGCATCGCGTCCGACGGTACAATCTGGTGTAAACTTTCGTAAGGCGGTGGTGTACCAAGCGCCTCCTCAATGATAGCATCCAAGGCGCTATCGACATCGCCCGCGCATCCCTACAGCACAAAAGCAGGTGCCTACAAACACACATTTCCCACGGCGAGCGTGCGCACGTTCAGGCCGTCGCGCTCTCTACAAAACACATTATTATCATTAATCCACCTCTTTTGCTGCGTTAACACGAGCCATCAACGCGGCGTCTTTCCTCTCACTATCCGTCACCGAACGATCGAGTAGTGTTTGTACGAACAGGGCAACTTCGGCGTATCTCGCACGCATCCGTTCATTATTGGCTAACATTTCCAGCAGAACTCGCCGCACCTCCTGTAGACATACAACAAATAAATGTCATGTTTTATATAGGCTGAGCGCCTTTCTAGTAGGTTCTCTTTGCTTCGTAAGCCGAACACCAGGCCATTACGTAATTTTCCGCTATCTCGTCTAGTAAGCGCGCAGCTTCATCACTAGTCGGTTTACCAGTTAGCAATGCCGTCACCAGCGGGGCCTCCTATAACACAAGAAACCCATTACTATCAACGACTCTCCTCAGTGTGCGCACCGTATACGACGGCTCACCTCCCCAGGTAGTCTTACGAACACTGAGCTCCACTTTAGTGCCGGCCAACTCAAGTACAGTATCGCGAAGTTCCTCCTCGTTTAACTCCACCAAGTAATCAGCCCGGTACTCAACCAGCTTTGCCATTTGCGTGTCAAACAAAGTCAGCCACATTTCATCTTCTTCGTCATCTCCATCTCGAATCATGACACGCAAAGCAAAGTAATTTTTTACCTTATCAGGTTCCCCGTGGGTTCGACATAACATCACGCCGTCTGTGTTTTCATACAGTTTGCGTCGACATTGGGAACATCCCCTGTACGTGCATTTATCACGATAACTCACAGCCTCGATATAGGCTGAAGTCTTAAGCTTGTAGACACCGTTCTTAGAACCGGCCAGTTCCCTTACACTCACCAAGGTAGCCTGTGATGGCGTTGCAGTGCTGCATTCTCGCTCAAGCGAGGCCCGTCTAGTCAGCGGTGCCTCCAACCCCGCTTCTTCTCCCCCTCGTTTACGACCAAACGAGGACGCAACCAACAAGGGTCTCTTAGCAGCTGGTGTGGTCACTTCCGCAGGCGGTTGTTGTTGACTACCGCTCGCCTTACACGATTGCTTGCGCATCGCCTTCATCTTTTTCAACGGTGCAGTCATCTCGTCGCGATCGGCCATTCTCGAGGTTGAAGAACTTCTACGGCTGTTGCTGCTGAAATCAGTCACACCACTTGCATTATACCTCATACAAAATTTTCCACCGCTTTATATAAGCAACATACGGCGCATGCGTACTTAACGCATACCCCCCTAATCGATGTTTCTATTACAACGCATAACCGCCTAGTATCCGATGACTTTTATTTCCGGAAAAAAATCAGACGGTCATGTAGTGCGTTCGTTGACAAACGTTTATTTACAGCCAATTTTTCTACAATAACCACACCACTTAATTCCCTACACGCTACTGATCCCACACAACGCTTAAATTCATACTTTTAACCCGTCGTTTACGTTTTGGAAAAAGCATTGTTCGCGCTTCACATTCCTTTCACGATAAGAGCCCCCCATTAGCGTCACAGCTGTTTTGCGTCACCATCCGATTTCTAGCCAGCGCCAAGAAAAAAATTACACGGTCACTTTAGTGCGTCCTGCGTTAAATGTTACTTTCACATCGAATTTCTCTATTATTAACACTCCACAATATGCCTGATCCCTAACTAAGCGGATGCAACGGTTCATTTTGGCATTTAAACGGTCGCTTATTGATATTTTGATATCTTTCCTTTCACTGTTTTTACGTAACTTTTGCGCATGCGCTCTTAACACATACCTAACGTTACACAACAACGCACCGGTTCGCTCATTCTTTGTCATGGCCACCTCCCGAGCGCCAGCTACACCAACAACTGCCATTACGAAAGAACAAAGGTACTTCTTATTTTCATCTTATTTCTTCATTTACCTATTAGTATTTTCTGTTCTGATTACCTCGATTTATATTTTCACTCATTCTTTTATTGGTTACTTTAATTATTTTCTTCATTTACCTATTAAACTATAAGTTTATTTTAGTGGCGATTTTTTCCGATTACCTCGATTTATAATTTTCTTTAATTATTTCTTAGAGCTGTCATTTTTAAATACGGTAACTTACTATTTTCATATTTTTATTTACTGATATTTTCATCTTATTTTTATTTACTGATATTTTCATCTTATTTCTTCATTTACCTATTAGTATTTTCTGTTCTGATTACCTCGATTTATATTTTCACTCATTCTTTTATTGGTTACTTTAATTATTTTCTTCATTTACCTATTAAACTATAAGTTTATTTTAGTGGCGATTTTTTTCCGATTACCTCGATTTATAATTTCCTTTAATTATTTCTTAGAGCTGTCATTTTTAAATACGGTAACTTACTATTTTCATATTTTTATTTACTGATATTTTCCTATACATATTTCACTTATGTTACATGTTTTCATTCACAGAAACCACCTACGAGCCACCATCAGGCTACCAAGACGGGGATACGTAAATATGACCATCCCCCTCTGTCGCGTTACCGGGATCGTACGACCGCCAACGCCCGACGAGCTCGAGGATTCGTTGGACAACACCGGGACGGGATTAACCGATACCGACCGGCTCCGGCTCGATCCTAACATAGCCAACCCAGTCACAATAGACCAACCCGACGGCATCATGACTTCGTTTACTATACTAGGAGCGAACGGATCGTGGTACACGCCCCCACCGACCGATGAACTGTTTGAAAGACGGGGGTTTAATACACCGTTAATGCCGATAGATAACTCTACCGAATTGCAACGGTATCGTGAGGCAGCTCGTATGCGCGCTGCTCGACTACCTCGTTTGGAACAAGTGGTGTGACTCTGAATAAAACACCGTTCACATTCACTCGTTTTCTATTGTCTATAAGTACTTACCGTTGCTTACAGCCTTTTTTTAAATTATATATTCCACTCGTTTCGTTTTGCTAGTATACAAACATACCGTCATTCCGCATCCATTTGTCCACCGCGTAAAAATTCCGCTACCTCAAAAACCAGGCCGTTGATTATTGCTTTTCAACGCATACACAACGCCAACCAGCTTATTTCAGCATCGTTACACAAACCGGCTAACATTGCCCCAGCCGTAGATCTATTTTCAGCCGCCCGTATCTAGGCCGACCGGTCGCGTCTCAACTTTCACCGCTACCGCGATATCCAGGGTACAGCGGTTAATCTCGCTCACATTGGGTTTAACGCATTCGTAACCACGGTGGTTTTAGCGTAACCACGGTGGTTTTACCTATAACATAACCACATTGGTTTCTGCTATACCCCCGTATCGTAACTAGGGACGCTGTTATTATATAATTCGCTAGATGGCGTTAACGTAACTAGGGACGCTGTTATTCTTCGCTAGATGGCGTTATCACGTAACTAGGGACGCCGTAACTAAGGACGCCGTAACTAGGACGTTGTTATTAACCACTAGAGGGCGCTTTTCATTCACAAAAAGTGACAGGCCATCAATCACGTTTTTTATAACTAGGATCCCGATTCCACTCAGGTTACCAAAAAGCCTTTGATCTTTTTTTTATAAGTAGGATCCCGATTTTGAAATCGACGTTTTTTATGCACGTAGTTAGATACAAAAGGGGGCGTGGTTTGGGGCGTGTGTATCCTCCTAACTACTTGGGTGGTTTCGGCTGAGAGGCATTTCTGGTATTGTAGGAATGACTATTTGATGTAAACATATCACATAACATGTTGTGGTACTAGACCCTTTACACACTTGTACATAAGAACACATTTATTAAAATCCCTTATTTGTTGTAGTGATAATCAGCCTAGTGTTTTAAACATCGTGTTTCTGTTTTGCCTAGGACTAGACCCAGATATGAGTCTAGCAACTCTGGTCTGTAGTTTCTGTAATCTAGTTTTGGTTGCTGTTGAGGCTGAATCATAGATTACATCTCCATAATTGAAGTGTGTTCGAACTGTTGCATTATATAACTGCCTAAGAATGTCAATTGGTACTATTTATATAGTGTTTGACTTCGCATAAATCACTGTTGATAGTGGATTCTAATTGAGGCGAACATCCTGGTTTTGTAGCTGAAACGTTATATAAATCATATGCGCCTGGAACATCAATATGTCTACAAGATGGCAGCATAATATATTTTGTACTGAATATGAAACTACAAAAGTGTTTGTATGATAGTTGTTTGTATCATAGTCACGGCTTTGACTACTTTCCCCAGTACGGCTATTGGAAGTATAGGCCTACTTTGTGTCATTGTATTTGTGTGTTTACCTAATAAATTAGCATTTGACACAGAGCACAGTGTGGTGTAATATATTATTCGAACACACTAAATGTGGATGGTCTGTATGGTTTGGCGCCGACTTACTTGAAGTTGATGATAAAACTAAGAGCTATGTGATGGTTGCCTACGACAAGTGTACCCGCCAAAACTGCATCAATCTCCAGAGAATATGGGAAATCATCACGTGTTCATACACTACATCTCTAATGTATCTTAGGCACAAAATCTAAAAAACATGACATCACGGGAACCTAAATGTTACAAGTTGACATCCATGCCACGATTTATCTATGACCTTTACCGGTTATAACCAGCTCGGATGACACTTTCTATTGTGGTTGTTTTACTGTGTAATTAGCTATTTTGTGAAAACGGAGGTGGGGTTTATGAAGGATTTTCAACATGTACATTATCGGCTATACATCTACTAATTATAGGGCTACACGATAAAATTTTGTGTTAGCATGTGTGGAAAAACATGCTGACTCATAACCGCCGCCCAAGAACATAATCCGCAATATATGAACTAATTACAAGGTTACGTTGCTAATTTTTGTATCAAAATGTTTCCAATGGTGAGGTACGTATCTGTGTGCAAGCCACTTAGTCCCCAACGGTCGGCTGTCATTTTAACAGTTTCTCAGTACATGAGAACACAAAATTCCTTGTCACATCTTCACAGTTTGCCATGTCTTAATCTTTGCTTTAATAGAAAGTTACTGCCAATCCCCCGCTCTAAGCCAACGTTTAAATTGGCAATTATTTTATTACTCGAAGGAGATGTAAGTCTTAATCCTGGACCTGCTATCAAGCGCAATATTCGAGTAGCCACCACTAACGTTCGATCTATTCGAGACAAAACAGCCTCGCTTACCGATTTATTAACTTTCAAGACAATAGACATCCTTGCAGTCACTGAGACCTGGCTCAGACCACATGACACGGTTGCATGCATTGCTGACATTTCTCCTTCCAGTTTCACCTTCCATCATCGCCCACTTTCAGTTGGGCGAGGTGGTGGTGTTGGATTTCTCGTTTCAAAACAGTTCAAAGTTAATTTGCATTCAAACCCTGATTACTCCAGCTTTGAGGCCACCAGTGCCGAAATTTCCGATTCATCTTACTCTGCTTATTTTGTGTGCATTTATCGCCCTCCAGTACACCCTGCCCATTTCTTTGAAGAATTCCAGGATCTACTTGAAAATCTGGCAACTATTTATTCAGAATTTTATATACTCGGTGATTTTAATCTTCATCTGGACACACCTTCACCAACAACAAGTACATTTAATGACATCCTATGACATGAAACAACATGTTACCTTCTCAACACACATACATGGCCACTGGCTCGATCTCTTAATAACCCGTTCAAATTGTAACAATATTCAGACACCTGCTGCTTCAGATGGTTTATCAGACCACCACACTGTCATTGCTGATCTCAAAGTTCCTAGATTTCCCGTAGAGTCCAAACACAATGTGTTTTACCGACCGATCCATAAGATTGACACTGCTGCATTAATGACAGACATCCTTAAATCCGACCTCATCAGTAACCCCAAAGAACATCTGTCAGATCTGTGTCGACAGTACTGTCAAGTACTCAAAGATTTACTTAATAAAAAACATGCACCCCTAAGATCTAAATCTGTGTCCCAAAAGCCACATGCTCCATGGATGATTCCTGAAATTCTACAATCTAAAAAGCGCCGGCGCTATCTTGAACGTGTATGGCGCAAATCACGCTCGCCTTTGGACAGATCACGATATTCAAAACAGTGTCACTACTGCAACAGGCAAATGGCCAAAGCTAAATCAACTTATTATACAAATATGGTCTCGAGTAAATCTGATAACCCACGTCAGCTATGGAACTGCATAAATCATATTTTACACAGACGGCCGCCTCCATCTCTACCTAGTCATGTGTCAGTCAAATCTCTGTGTGACTCGTTTTCTAATCATTTCAGAAATCAAATAAGTCTTATACGTTCTGCTTTTCCGTGTCATACTTTAAGTGCTGTAAATGTGGACTCCCCACAAGTAAATTCTCCACTTGTATTGTTTGAGCCAGCCACAGTTGATGAAGTGAGGACAATAATAATGTCCACCCCAAATAAGTCATGCGATCTCGATCCATTAATAACCATACTACTAAAAGCATGTATTGACTCTTTACTTGGTACAATAACGAATATCATAAATTTATCACTGAGTTCGGGTAAATTCCCAGATGATTTTAAACACGCACATGTCAATCCTCTTCTCAAGAAGACTTCTCTGCTAAAAGATGATTTCAAAAATTATAGGCCAATTTCTAATCTTAGCTTTATTTCTAAGATACTTGAGAAAGTCGTAGCAAGCCGTCTAAAGTGTCATATCAACTCAACTTGTTTATCCAGTGTGCTACAATCAGCATACAAACAATTTCATTCTACAGAGACTGCTCTCCTAAAAGTACACAATGATGTTATATTAAACATTGATAAAGGCAAAGTAACTGCACTTACCTTGCTTGATCTGTCTGCCGCCTTTGATACCATTGATCACAACACTCTTGTCAAACGTTTATCAATGTGGTGTGGCATATCTGGCACAGCTCTGACCTGGTTTTCTTCATATCTAACCAATATACATCAATGTATAAAGATAGATAATTACTTTTCAACCTCACTCCCCACTTCATGTGGCATTCCCTAGGGTTCCGTTCTTGGCCCTTTGCTTTTCACTCTCTACACTACGCCACTCAGCTCTGCAATCCAAAGTCATAACTTGGATCATCACATTTAAGTAGATGACACACAGATCTACATTTCCTTGGCCACGCCCGATACAAGTCACTCTCTAAACCGACTCAACGATTGTCTCCAAGATGTTTTGTCATGGATGACCGATAGCAAATTAAAGTTAAATGCAGACAAAACTTAATTCCTCATCATTGGTACTCCAATGCAGCGAGGTAAACTTAATGACTTTTTTCCAACATGCATCCTGAGTCAAAATATCACACCAGCAGCATCAGTACGGAATCTAGGAGTAACCTTTGATTGCGACTTCAATTTCAGACAACACGTATCCCAAACGTGCCGGTGCTGTTTTTATCATATCCGTGATCTTCGCCGCATTCGCCGACATATGTCGCTTTCTGTCGCTAAGACTATCACAACAGCTCTTGTTAGCAGCAGATTAGATTATTGCAATTCCCTCCTTCATAATATTGCTATCAAGGATTTAGCAAAAATACAACACGTCCAAAATTGTTTAGCAAGGGTAGTCACACAATCTCCTCGATTCTCCCGCTCAGTGCCACTTCTAAAATCACTGCAATGGCTCCCCGTGCGATATCGCATTATGTTTAAGATCTGCACAATCACTTACCAAGCACTTTCATCCAAACAATCTATCAGTTGCCGCGCCAACTATATGGAATTCGCTTCCCGTTAATGTTAAATCAGCAGAAAATATTCTTACATTTCGTCGTCACCTCAAAAGCTATCTTTTCAATATTGCCTATCCTCCCTAGCTTCCTAGCACATCCATCCATTTGTTAACGACTTTCGCCTATCACACGAGTACGAGAATGCTTAATCCTTTGGTTTGGGTGCGCCACTGAGCTCGGATTGTCTAGGATATTGGCGCGTAAGAAGTTATTTATTATTAATGCGTACATCAGTATTATAGACGGAGTTGAAAGAAAAACACAATATATACTACGATATATTAACAATTTATTTTGGTTTCGTGGTGGGTGGGCATTAGTTCAAATTATTATTTACACATCTGGTGCATGACAATCATGTTTTATATCCCATCAATCCCGGTTCATTTCCCAATAAAATACCGGTAGATTTTCTGGCATACAATGTAGTATTCTGCATGCAAAACCGAAACGCTTACCCTACCCTCTTATTTTTCATAACCACCGTCTTCAAACACAATCGACTATATATCTACTATTTGCAGAGGTACATAGCTATTTTTGATTTTAAAATGTTTGGAAAGGTAAGGTACGAATTTTTAGTTAATATGAATGCCAATATTGCAGACCTACTTGAAAGAAAAACACAACATATCCTCTGATTGTGTTAACATTTTAGTTGGTTTAATAACCGAAGGTGTACAATAGTTCAAATCATTACACACACGTGGCGCATGACAATTGTTTTTATCGCGCAACAATCCCAGTTCATTTTCAAATAAAATACCATTAGTTTATCAGATAACGAATGTTGTTGCATACACGGCCAAAACACTAAACTTACCCTCTTAGTTTCCAATGCCACCGTACTCAAACACAATAGGCTATACATCTACTAATTGCAGTGCTACATAGCTAATGTTGGTATCAAACTGTTTCGAAAGTTTGGTTATAGATCTACTAATTTCAGGACTACGTCGCTAACTTTATTATCAAAATGTTTAGAATAGTACATAGCGTAGTTGTACTGTTGATGATTTACTTAATTGGAATGTAAAGTTATAATGTATAAACGTAGTCATCTGCTTAATAGAAATAGTATGTGTATTCTAAATGTTTCACTGTTTTGCCTTATTTAACATACTGTGTAGAAATATGGGGTAATACATATCCGACAAATATTAATGTCTTACTATAAAAAAGAGTTATCCGCATTATGTATGCCATGCGTTTGGATGACACGAATGCACTTTTTCAACAATTACATGTCTTAACATTTCTAGACATTATAGAACTGGAAATGCTATTATTTATGTACAAAGCTTACTACTGCTGTTTACCATCAAATATTCAACGTCTATTTGTTAACCGGGAAACGTCGTACTCATTGAGAGGTAATCAAGATTTAGAACAGCTCCACGAAAAGGATCCAACATGGTGTCGTCACCTGTGTGGTAGGTAAGACATGCCGGCCACATTTCAATGGTGTACATGCCGTGACGAATGTAGATTAAAATATTGACACAGTAAAACAAGCAAAAGAGCGTATACCGTGACGATCGATCGTGACGAACTTTTACAGACACTCATGAGTTCGGTGAAGGTAGGAACAAATCACCCCCAATATCGACCACGTCCCGTCCACCTCATACACGTACCACCCAACGCCGCTATGCCCAACAAAAGTAAGGACAGCAATTCGGACACTGAAACTGTTGCCGGCGGAGGCACAGCAGACATTGACAATAACCTTATTCTGCAAATAATATCATTACTAGAAGACGACAGAACTGCCCAAAAATTGAAAGCGGTCCTGGTTCCTGAAGATTTTCTCAACAAGATCGATACACTAAACATACAAATTGCCAATCTCAAAGCGCAATTGCAAGACGATG
Source organism: Escarpia spicata (assembly GCA_963995525.1). Taxonomy (NCBI): domain Eukaryota; kingdom Metazoa; phylum Annelida; class Polychaeta; order Sabellida; family Siboglinidae; genus Escarpia; species Escarpia spicata. Next base: position 35,033,278 of record OZ023215.1, read on the forward strand.
AACTGTATTCCCTCCAACAATATCCGAGAAGACCCAATCTCCGCATCAATTGAGATATGCGAGGACGTGAATGTTGAAAACCTTGAGGACAAAGTCATAGTCAATATGAACAATAAAATGCACGTCACCCCACCCATTGTGTGTATCGACATGGAACGTTGCCATGGACTCGGCCGACCTGTTGACGGAGAGACAAAACTACCATTGTTCGTTTCCGCAGCGATCGTTGTAGAGATGTTGTGTATCGTGCTAGGGGCGGACTCAAAGAATTCAACAAATACTACCCTACTGGAAATCGAACATTCTTTAACGAAGACCTCACACCAAAGCGCTCCAAACTTGCATTCCATACCCAAAAACTGAAAATGGCGAAAAAATCAATGACTGTTGAACGGTCAGCTGCGAGATCATACTAAAAGACAATCGCAATATGATTCATGGAATCACGAGCCTCATAGACATTCTGGCATAAGTGTAGACTACTTGTGTTCATTACGCGTAGTAACATGGTAAAATGCCTCCGATTAATACACGCTATTCGATGGTCACGCATAACCGCGAATTGCACGTGTTTGCTCCTGCAGTAGCTGCATTGAGCGCTGTAGAAATTGTGTCTATTAATGGCAGTAGTAATCTCAAAGACCTCTCCAACAAGTGTAATCTATACGAAACAGACACGACGGAATTTAATTATGTTATCATTAGTAACGTTTGATTATATTGTATTATGTTTTTCTTTCATTTCTAATCACCCATATCAAAATGAACAGATAAACGTTCGATGTCACGTTGACACGTATAGTTTGCTAACTTAATTAAAATCAAATAGTTTAATTTAAATTCTTTACAATGTTTTGACAAACTTTATACACACACAGTGGTCCATGAATGGTATTCTATGGTATATGTCTTTCCAATATGCTTTAATGATGGATGATATGCATGTTATATTGGTTTACAAAATATGTTACCTTTTACTTATTATTTTGTATAAGCAGTGTTTAGATCAACTTAGCACACATAGTTAGTCTAGGGTATATACTAATATTGCTTAGACACGGTTCCAGAAAGGCATGCGTAACGTTACCTAGTATCGCTTGTATACCTTTCGCTTGTATACATTTGTAACATACTTTTTAAATATTAAGTGGGTACCTTTCATTTTCATTTAATGAAGTACTTAGCAGTGTTTAAACAAACATATCACACCTCGTTGTTGTGAGTTATGGCACGGTAGTATCTTTTCTATGCAGCCGGCAAAGCCACTAATGTTTTATCTGTTTCTGTTCTTTGTGTTCAATTTGCATACTGTATAGGTATATGTCCATCGTCATACTATTTTGCTTTACTTGTTGAACATTGTCTAACAAAACATACAAACAAACACACCAAATGCAATTACTCAAAACAACATAATTCAGTTAGTGATCACCTCTTCATTTTTTATTTCCTCCTTGATCCACATATCTTTTTTACACACAGGATTATGCACGTGCTCGTATTTGCTATTCATACTTCTTAAACAACAAATTAATGACAGAACATTTTGATCGCACTTTTCTTTCATACTTGGGTGGAATTGATAACAACAATTTAATTAAGGTAGGTAGTATGGATTCCACCCAAAATCTTTAGTTTTCAACACAGATCAACCATATTTGGTATGCAGATACATACAAATATAGTTAAGGTTTTTTCATGTTTCGCATAAATTATGCAAATTAGATATCCAATATGGCCGCCATAATAGGGAAAATTAGGTATTTTTTGCCGCGCTCTAACCAAAAACGTAATCAAGTTACAAGCTTGTAATTTAGCACAGGGATTACTGTAATTCATATCTACTGCATGAATGTCACAGAAATCAGATATGTTGTGTTGTTTACGTGAAAAAAGATTTGTTGTCAAAAAAACCTATTTTGTGTAACTTTTTCACATAATTAACGCCTATAATTCAGAAACCATTAAATATATTATGATTTCTTTTAACTCATGCAGTAGATATACTCATTAGGCACTGCGGTGCAAAATGTTTTGCAGTTATATCCAGTATTTATTCTACTAGAGTGCAGCAACTTTAAGTACTCACAGCAAAAATGGTATTCCGAGAAAACGATGATAAGGTAATTTTTATAACCAAATTCTGCCAAAAGCCATCCGAAGAAACCTCAATATTGCCACTTTTTATTACTTTTTCAGCTAATATACTAACTGCATATTGAGGTAAGGATATGAAAGTACATAAATAGCAAAGAAAGTCCGTTAAAAAAATGTAAAAAATCATATTTTGAATCCATACTACCTACCTTAACATATTAGATATTGATAACAATGAACTGTAAGATATAAAACATTCATCTTATTACGACATAGATCACTTTAAAATACTTGTTGCTGAAAAAAAGTAAACATTTCTCAGAACTCAGCTTAAATATTCAATCTATAAATTCTAAACTAGATGAACTAACATCATTCGTCAGCTCACTAGAGGGCATAAACTATAAATTTAATGTAATTTACCTACAATAATGCTGGATATCCAATTTAACCGATTTAGCAAATATACAACTATTTGGATACGATTGCATTGCTCAAGGAAAGAACAGTAATAACAAATGTGGCTTAGTAATATATGTTGATAACAGATTCCATCGCAAAATCCAACTAAACATATGCACGTATGGACACTGGGAGGGACTGATAACTAACGTAACTTGCGGTGGCCTACCAAAAGCAATTACTATTGGTAATATATACAGACCCCAAAGCATGGTAAGAGAACATATCAGGCAATTTATCAATAAATTCACCACACTTGTTTTGTCAATAGAACAATCAAACACATAGCTGGAGAATTCAATCTTAATCTCCTTAAGATAAACACAATTTCAATATGCAGCGAATTCTTTGATATGTTGACATCCCACAGTTTATTTCCACAAATCACACTTCCTAGCAGACAATCCCGCTCAAGCAGCACACTAATTGACAATACATTATGTAAAAGTCAGAGATCTATAGTCAGAACTACATCAGGTGTATTAATAAGCAATTTATCTGATCATCTCCCATGTTTATTCTCTCAGAAAGTTCTTTAGTCTATCCACCAAATCCAACTTGGTTTTATATTAACATCCAAAACGACAAAGCCACTCAAAATAGAATAAATTATATCAATGCATCCGATTTGTACAACAAACTAAAAACTAAAACATACCCTAATCTAAGTTACGATATTATACGTGTAGTAATTGATAAAGCCAAGAACAATAACACTTTGAGGAAATTAATTAGATTTGATAAATACAAACAGAACAAATCCAAATAGATCACTCATTAACTTAAAAACATACAGTGCCATATTAACTGGATGCATACGTCATTATGCGTCCACGTTTGCTAAATATAAATCTGACAACTGAAATACATGGACAACTATAAATTAATTTATGCAAGTCAACAAGTTGCATAATAGATTTCATGCAATTAGCAGAGCAAGTCTTCCCCCAGGTGCTGGCCTGTGTCCTTGAGCCAATAACAGCTACTGGATTATTTCACTAGATCAGATTACTCCGTAAGATAATCCACCAATCACAGCTGATGATGTCTGAAGATGTCTTATCACTCCGGTCAAGCAGTTACCCAGTGGTAGACGTGTTTACCATTCACAGATAATTTGAAATTTTCTTAGTCTTAGTAAAAGTTATTCATTATCCTATTTCTATTCAGTACTAAATTGACGCTACCTTTTCTGCGTAACCTGGACCGGAGGAAGACCATCACGATCGGCATTTCAGCTGAGTATCGTTGGGGGGGGGGGGGTGGGGGCGCAAATCGAGGTTTTTGGAGAGCCTCAATGTGAAGTTTCTTGGCGTCTTGGCATGGAGGTTTGCTCCGGTTAATCCCACCCAATCCTAATTTCGTTCCGGCGCCTATGACACCGATTGTTCGTGTTTACTGTAACCATATACACCTGTATAGTTAACTGTTACATATTTTGATAACGTTAGCGTTGACTGGTGTCGAAATAACCATCTAAAACATAGGCTAGTTGACATTGTATATGACAAACGGGACATTTTATTTAATATTTTGAATACTAGACGTAGTAAAACGTGTATTGATTAATGACACCGTATATTGTTCCAATGAAAGACGTTTCATATAGTTTTTATAAAATAGTGCTTATAATTTTTGAGATTGTCTGAGGATCAGTTTAATTATTTACCGAAATTGTGGACAGTTTTTTTGGAAATACACATGGGAAACTCCTTTAGTCGGTTTTCGAGAAAATAGTAAGGGCAACAAACGGTGGCGCTCCATAGCGGATTCTGAAGAAATAACTTGCAGGTTTGCTTCCACCTGCGCGGTCAAAGAGTCAGCGTAGGCTGTCTGTAGACATATACGGGTGTACTCAGCGTCTTGTCGACCAGGAGACCAATTCATTTTGTCTGCAGGCAGGTAAGTCGTAGGATTTGTTTATATGTGCGGGTATAGCAAATGTGTACACACTATGAACGTGCGGAGCGTGACGCCTGTGTAATTAGTTAGGATTTAGGAATCATGTTAACGCCGGCCGATCACGTGTGGATATAACCACGCGCCAACACCTGGTTTTTCTTGATGGCGCGTTCCTATGGCTATAATCACGACTGCCTGCAAGCAGTATTTGATCAAACAATGATTGCTAAGAGACGTGGTGATAGTCTGATTTGACACCGGTTTCGTCGAGATGTACCATAATTAATGACGGCGTCAGAACGAGGGGTGGGGGACGAGGTGCTGTTGAAGATTGTTCGCGGCGACGTTCATAATTACTATGGAACTTTCCTTAGGCCTATGTTGAGGACTGAGTCTGAAATAAACTTATCTTGTCTTATGATTTGTGAAGCTCATCAACAACCTCGATTTACACCCCTTTGATGCTCGCCACAAGAAATCTTTCAAGCTCATCAAACCATCAACTGCCATAAAAAATGCACCCTAATCCTATATCTAGCCCCCACCAAGTAATTATCACACAAAAATGCACACCCTTCCCTAAATATTGGGGCAGTGCTGAACCCACTATCTGCCCCGGTTCTAACGCCTATGTTACCTGCAGGTAAACCGTGGGATTTCGTTATCTGACCAGGATTACCAGATATGTACATACGTGCGTAACCCAACGACTTTGTAATTAGTCGTGATTTCGGAAAGTTATTAATGGCACGGTCAGAAATATAAAAAACTTCCCAACCTTAATCCCTCCACTGACTATTTATAGTTACTCGTGTTGCTTTTGATGTGAGGGCCTTCATCCTGAATAGAACTGCGCAAGCATGCACGCACGCACGCACGCACGCACGCACGCACGCACGTACGCAAACGCACACATACATTCGCACGCACGCATACACACACACTCACACGCACGAACACAATATGTTGT